>BDUI01003101.1:98103-113965 GCA_002335545.1 Apodemus speciosus | reverse complement strand
TATCTGCTGCCCAGTCTTAAAAGACTGAAGGACTAGGCAATCTGGTGTCAGTAATGATGTGGGGTTGTAACAGATGCCACATATGTGGGGACAGGATGATGGACAGACTAGAAGAATCCTGAGTTACAGGCAAAACCTTGTTAAAGAAAAAATTAGTAGGGGCTGCAGACAGCTGTGATCCCATCCATTTGGAGATTGAGGCAGGAGGATGCATAGCTTGAAGTCAGCCTGGGCAATAGAATGAATTCAGGGAGACAGAGTCAAAGACAAGAGACAGAGAAGYTTAATCCATAACACTTATGAAAGTAGCAAGGCAGACTCTATTGAAGACCATCCTAACAAGTGCAGGGCACRTCCACGTGGGATTGTGGGTGGGGTGATTGGTCTCAATTTTCTCGATTCTCAATTCAACATGAGCTAAGAGGGGTTGAGAGCCAAGGGATGGGGGAGTTGGTGGRTGGAAAACCTAAAGAGAAAACATCGGGATGCAGAGGACACTGGCAGGCCATGGTCCCTAGATGCCATCTAAAGGATGCAKAAATGAGGAACCTGCTCAGCTCAGATATGGAGGGGAGTCTCTTGATAAACTTRCATAGCAGAGTCCAGAGGAAGCACCCAGAAGAGCCCAGGTTTCAGAGCCAAACTGATACATGGTTAAACAATTAGTCTTTGTCACCTTAAAGGTGATTCCAGCAAGGACTCAGGAAGAAAGGAGACAGTGGTGGCGCATGCCTTGAGTCCTAGCACTTAGGAGACAGAGGCAGGTGGATTTCTGAGTTGGTCTACAGAGTGAGTTCCAGGACAGCCAGAGTTATACAGAGAAACCAAAAAAAAAAAAAAAAAAAAAAAAAGGACTATTTCCAGTGTCTAAATATTCATATGCCCAGTTATATAAACCTAAAAAAAAAAAAAAAAAAAAAAAAAAAAAAAAAGAAAGAAAAAAGAAAAAAGAAAAAGAAGACAGTGATCATGACATGGCCATGATCACACGGCTGGGAAAGAATGTCAGCAAATCATCTGAGAAGCTGCAGAGTGAGGGGTACGATGCTGGAAAMTGGAGAAAAATCTACCCTCCTTATACYGTGGAGAAGAACTTGATCTAATTCTGTTCCTATCCCAGTATTTTTAGAACTTGCAAGTGAAGAATTGGATATTCAGCTGGAGGTATGACTGAGCACTGTGTGGCAGGCGTGGACTGGTGATTTTGAAAGCTTAGAGCCGAATGGAGAAAGAAAAAAAGGATTCCAAAGTGGAATTTTTAATCAAAAGAAGAGAAGTTTAAAATGTACAAAATTCTCCACCTACTCATTGAAGAAATGGGAAAGCCTGCTCAGGGAGAACAAAAGCGTGGGGCCTGATGGTCTTGATACAATCTGTCAAGTACCATCCCTTCCCAAGAAGGAAGRATGATCACAAAAGYGTCGGCAAGATCACTCAACAGCCCCTCTGTCACAGGCCTGCAGTTTCCRGGGCCTTAGAGACAAATTTATTTCAGGTGTGGGGGAGGGGAGGGAACAGGGGTGCTGCTGCTCCTCAATCTCATATCACACAGCTGACGCCCCACTCCACCACYGTACTTCTCAGCTGCCTAGGTAATCTCCCCAACCCTCAGTGCTGTAATGGCATGGCTGTGTCTGCCTACACGTCAGAGATAGCTTTTAAAGTCTGTGAGCTTTTAAAGCCAGGAAGACCCACTGGGGGAACCAGTTCAGATGGTCCCATTACAATTCCCCACAGAGCTGGGGTGGGTGGGTGGGAGTGAGTAGGTATCTGCGTCTGATACCCCAGACTACTGTTTCTTGAATGTGGACAGCGTGATCCTCAGGCATGGATAGACCTGCTGAAGACCTGCTGCTGGGGCCTTGCAGCAAGACCAGGCACAGAGCTATGGAAACATCCCCGACACCTTCCCTTGGCTTGGGATGTCAACAATCCTACAATGATCACAACAGGATACCGGTGTACTGAGCCTGCCGTCCAGTTCCACTCTTCACACGGAAGAGATCCAAGGCTGAGTAGAACAAAGTAAGCTCGTTGTTACCCTTTAGGAATTTCAATCAGGGTCATTTTATTTGCCAATTAGTAAGTTTAAAGGTGGGGGTTGGTGGATCTCAGACACAGTAGACAGCAACAGGCACAGCGAAAGTAACTACAAAGCAGACAGAGGATTCCAAAACCGAAATCCAGCCCCCTGGGAGGTCTCGAGTCTTTTAAGTGGTTTTGGTTGTATAGGGTGGAGGCATATTCTATAACATYCTACCACTTTTTGTGTTCTTTCTGACTCCTCCACGGYGTTCTAGGAGCTGGATGGAGTGATGGGGTATTCAACACTTGCTTGTTATCAGCACTTTGGCCCGTTGGGAGTGTGCTGCTCTGGGGATGGAGGTTTTGATCAACAGCCCCTGGGCTGAGGGGAAAGCCCTTCCTCAGGTCCTTGGTGTCTCTTGCCAGAGCTTGACTGAGATCCCATGTTACAAAAGGTTTCCCCCTTGTTATTGTGAATTCTGCATGCTTTTAAGGGCCTTATGGGGCTAAAAGAATGAATCAGCAGTCAAAGAGTTCTGGGTGCTCTTCCAGAGGACCTGACTTTGATTCCCAGCACCCACATGACCGCACACAACCCTCTGTAACTCCGGTTTCAGGAAATATGACGCCTTCTTCTGACCTCTGTTGGGTACTGCATGCATGTGGTGCGCAAGCATACATGCAGGCAAAACACCCATACACATAAAGATAAAAATGGAACATTTTTAGCTGTAGCCCAGTGACTGAGCACTTGCCTAGCACGTGCCAGTATCTGGCTATAGACACAACACCTCAGAAGAGAGGAGAAGACTGGGGCGGAGAGAAGGGAACTACTTCTCTTGACAGCTTTTTGCCCAAAACAAGAGTCTCATGATTCCCTCTTGCTTTCTAATTCGAATGACATTTTAAAAGTGCTACAGGCCCTCTGCCCTCTACGGGTGAGGTCTCACCTTTGAACACTTCGAAAGCCATGTTCCCTTCCTACCAATGTCTGAGTGTGCACACAGGACACTCCCACAGGAACGGGAGAGTGCATTCTAGTCTCCCCCAGCAGGAGGGGATCTTGCTGGTCTGCACAGAATAGAGCGGTGAATTCACAGACAAGTCCCTGTCCTAAAAATGTGACGAGGCCAAGAAAGAGAGAAAACCAGCAAAGCACCCTCCAGAAGCTTGGCATGCCCTTGCTTGGCTGAGCACAGCCTGCAGGGGCCCATGGGTTCCAATCACACCCTGTTGAGTCCATGTTGCAAGTGACCGGGCCTATAGCTACTGTCTTAGTTAGGTTAGTTACTTTCTAACACTCTGAGGAGCCTTAGCTTACCAGGGACCCTCTGAGTGAACAACTCAGAGCTGGGGATTGATGCAAAAGCAAGAGGGATTTATTGTTCCATCATGCCAGGGTTGTCATCCTCCACCCAAAGGAGAGGCAGCGACCTTGAGCCACCTGATCAGCGAGTTTTCACAGTTTCCAGGGGCGGAATAGAACATCAGCAACTAGGCACAATATGATTGTCAGAACAATGTGCTCTTTAAACGGATTGGTCTTTAGGGAATGAGGTAGTAGGAGCTTAATTAGCCTCTTCCTTCTGGCCTGTCTCTTCCAGGAGGGGAGGGGTGCCTGGCGGAATTTTCCAAAGGCTCTGAGCCGGCCTCTTCAACTTTCCCAGTGAAGAAACACCATGACYAAAAGAAACTTGGGGAATGGAAAGTGAAGGGACTGAGGTAGCAGAATAAACCCCATATTGTTCTTAAGATTCCATTGTAAGGTAACTTGCACTTAGAGAGAGACATGGTTCCCACTCTTGAGGTCTGAGAAAAATTACAAAATGTCCCCGGCAGTGGCAAAATAGACACAGCAGCTGTAGATAACAACAGAGTGGGCTAAGAAAGCATACGTCTTTCCCAAGATGCCCCTTTTTGATGTATGCTTCCTCYTTGTGGTTTGACCAGGTGCTGTAAACCAATTAGCTTAAAGACCAGCATTCCTTTACCCTCTCACTAACATCGAGGCTTGGAAAACCCCGGCTTGCGGGTTTTTTTCCTTTATAAATTCCCTTCACCTAGACCTCGGGGCCACTCTCCTATACCATTACATCAGGAAGGTTTGTGGTTCAGGTTCGAGCTTGAATAAAGACCTTCCTGTGCTTGAATCAGAGTTGTGGTTCCTGGTGGTTGGTCTCTGGGGTTTTCACAATCTGGGTATCACAAAAGATCATTTCATTTCAGCTTCCCATCATAGTCTACGGTAAAGGGAAGTCTGGGCAGAAACGGAAACCGTAATTTGTTTCTCTTCCTGTTGTGGTTATGCTAAAGAGCTTTCAGTTCTCATTATTACTTGTCTTTTTAGTGGAGTGGGAGCCAAGGCCTAGGCTCTGTCCCTCAGGGCTCCTACAACAGAGGGAGCATAGGAAGGAGTCAGTGAGAAGATAAATACAGGAGGAAGGCAGCGAGATAGCAGGCGGGCTCAGGGACACAATCCCAGGGGCTGATTGCCTTCATTCAGTCCTCTGCCTCCTATCATCTCCCACTGACTAGAGCCGTTAGGATCTAACTGCAAGCATCCCCATGCAGACTCTCCACAGTGATCTTTACTAACCTGCCCGGCATTTCCTAACCTAATCCGGTTGACAACCATCACACACCCTAAAATCTGTTTGGGAGAGGAGTTTCCATGTAGGTACTAATGCATGGATCYGAGAAACATTTACAGGATAATTGTGCTGTCCAGATTGTTGGAGCTAAGCCTCGGAGATGATTSAGCAGATACAGGCACTTGCCTAGCAAGCCTGAGGACCTCAGTTCCATCCCAGTAACCCACCTAAAGGTGAAAGAACAGAGTTAAGGCCACAAAGTTGTCCTCCTAGCCAGTGGTGGGATGGACAATGAGGTTCATACACGACTACCCATAACCACGGTGGAGGTGTGGGGCCAGGAGAGACAATAGAAACAGCACAACAACCTGGCTGTGCGGGAGTTTTCCTGTTTCCTTCCACAGTAGCTTGCTATGCCCCATCCCCACATCCACTGAATACCCCATCAGCTGTGCCTTCTGCCCCACTGGGAGCTCCTTCAAGCAGCTCTGACTACAATATCCAGAGTTCCACCCTTCTTTCTCCCATGGTCCTGGGCTGAGAGAAGGCAAGACATTCATGCAGTGTGACTCGAGACCTGACATCTACTAATCACGGTCTTAGGTAACATTTTATCATCCATCCCTGCTGTGTGTGTGTGTGTGTGTATGTGTGTGTGTGTGTGTGTGTGTGTGTTTAGGAGGGGGTTGTTTCTCTTTGTTCCTGACTGCTCTTCTGAAGGTCCTGAGTTCAAATGCCAGCAACCACATGGTGGCTCACAACCATCCCTAACGAGATCTGACTCCTTCTTCTGGTGTGTCTGAAGACAGCTACAGTGTACTTAGATATAATAATAAATGAATCTTTAAAAAAAAAAAAGTATATGCCTTTTAATGGTAAATTGTTTTCATTTGAGCAGAAGATACCATGACAAGTGGCCGGTGTTGGCAAAATAGTAGGTTATTGCCTCGGATGAACAAAAGAGATGGCTTATTCCAGAACCAAATATGAACAATGATGGCCCAGGACACAGATTTAGGTCTCCCAGAGGTCACGCTCCAGTGAGGTAGTTCAGAGGCAGTCATAAAGCAACACCTCAAGCCGGGCGTGGTGGCTCACGCCTGTAATCCCAGCACTTGGGAGGCAGAGGCAGGCGGATTTCTGAGTTCAAGGCCAGCCTGGTCTACAGAGTGAGTTCCAGGACAGCCAGGGCTACACAGAGAAACCCTGTCTCGAAAAAACCATAAAGCAACACCTCTTCAAATACATGCGTGTACGTGTGGGCACATCAGGCAGGTGGTCACAGCACAGAGAAAACTGTGCTAGGCCCCAGATACTGTCTGGCAGCAGGTTTAGCTGCCGGCAGTTGGGGACTACACTCTGTTCCTACATCCCAAAGGATTTCCCTTATGGTCACAAAAGACGCTAGGTCAGTTCAGCAATAGGTGCTTCTTAAAGGAACTGAGCTGCCCCAAGGTAGTCTAGCTCTGAACTTGCAACATTCCAACCTCCCCACAGCACTGYAGTTCTAAGCCATCCATCTCTCCAGACAGCTTCTTTCCAAGAATTCCCATCCACGCCTGTGAGTCTTACCAAGAATGTTTCCACCAATTATCGCATAATTATATGGGTTTTTTTAATAGACAGAAAACTCTGTGTTGTTGTACTAACTCATACTAAATTGTTACATGTACACAATAAAATCACCTTTATTGTGGGCTAGGGAGATGCTCCAGCAGTTAAGAGTATTGATCACTCTTCCAGAGGACATAGGTTTGATCTCCAGCACCCAGGTACACGATGTCTCACAACTGGACTGCAACTCCAGTCCCAAGGTATCCAATGTCCTCTTTTATCCTCCATGGACACAGCACACATGCACATATATGGTAGATATACATATATATGCAGGCAGAACACCCAGACACACAAGATAAAAATAAAGGTTAAAAAGGTATTCTTTACCAGGCAGTGGTGGCACACACCTTTAATCCCAGCACTTGGGAGACAGAGTGAGTTCCAGCACAGCCAGGGTTACACAGAGAAACCCTGTCTCAAAAAAAAAAAAAAAAAAAAAAAAAGTATTCTTTATTGTGGTACATGGTTGAGTAATAAGCAAGTAGCCATGAATCAATTCATGGCATTTTTCTTAACTTCTACATACCCATTAGGCAAGAGGTCACAGGCTTTGTGCAATAAAACTTGAGAGGAAGTTCCCATCAAACAGTACCCTCATTAGAAGAAACAGTACAGATCCCACAGAGGTCATGTGGCAGAGTGACCCCCTGAGACTTCAAAGCCAAGGCTATTAGGAATGCTGTGTCTTCAGCTATGCTCCCTGTGGGGTCCCATGCACTAAGGAAAGCCAGCCTGAGGACACAGGGTCTCCCTGCAGAGAAGACAGAACACAGGCCTCTGGCTAACGGCCATCAATCACAGCCTGGCCTGAAACTGGTCTGTGGTGGTTCTCTCTGGGTGTCATCTTAAGTAGTATGCAGAAAGTGAAAAATGGCCCCTTTCAGTGTGTCTGTGAGGGCACTGAGCAAGTCCTGAGCAAAACGCTATCGCCCGCAGCTTAACGGGGCTTTGAGAATCACAGCCTCAGACAGCCTCAGCTGGGCTTCCAGGACCCAGTCCCTTGCTCTCCAAACACCCTGGGAACTGCTCTGTGGCTTCCCACTTTCTCGAAGAAGCAGAGACCAAGCCTTGGCCCAAAGCATCTAAAGCACTAAAATCTGGCCTRTTAGCAACCTTACAAGAGATGGAGAAATCCAACCAGGTCAACAAGATTCAACACTTACCCAAGCTCAGCTACTAACACTGAGGCTGACAGCAGTCCCGTGTGTAACCCCCCCCCCCAGGCTAGTCCAGGGCATTCTCCAACTGAGAAATTACTCACTCCCACAGGAGGCTGCTGAGGGCATCCGCAGCCCATGTAGGTATCCACAGCCAACCTGGTTAATCCTGGTGGCTCTGAGGGATGTACAATTCACCTTTTGGCCTCTCAGCAGCCAATGGCTAGTTTTTACACTGGTGGGTTACTCAATCAGTCCCTGGCATCCTGTCCTGCTGAAGAAGCTGGGCCTAGCTGGGTACCACACAGCAGGCAGAGCCCAAGGTCAGCTCTCCAGGATGCCCATCCCAGTATGAAAACATCTTAGAGACTTTGAAGATTTGCCTGGAAGAAGGAACCCCACAACACATCTGCTGGGCCAGCCAGGGGTCCTATGGAGGGACCCCTCAGAGCCCTCTGAGATAAAATAGCTAGCTTAGAGGGGACAAAGCCAGCCAGCTCCCTTAGCAGTGTGAGTGCCCTAATGTAGCTCTCCAGTCTCTAGGAGCTGAGATTCCTTATGGCCAGGGAGGTCGGGCAGTGATGCACGCCTGCCACTAGAGGGCACATGCGCTCCTGGGTTGGGGAAGCATGGATGAGGAAGGCTCAGAGAGCTCAGGAAGGCAAGTGGGGTACTAAAGGGAGCTGGGAGAAGGGAGTCTGTAGAAGAACCTCTAGAAGTGGGGTAGGGGAAAGCAGCCAGAAGGAAGAAGTCAGGAGGAGGTATGTGAGGTAAAGGGGCCTGGGAGCTGAGTCAAGAAACCAGGAGGCTCGCAGAGGTCACCCGAGGGGAGAGAACAGGTAGAAACCAGACACCATCTAATGGGATGGGGGGGGGGGGTAATTCCCACCATAGCTGGAGAATCCAGAGATTCCCCCATCTCCCACGAGTTCTGATATCATGGAGCCTTTACTGAGGAGACTGGGCTCCACTAGGAGGCTGGAGGCCACACATTCCGCACAGAGCGTTTGGAGACCCTTTGCAGAGATCAGCTCTGGCCCCCTTCTTCTCTGGGTCTTTAGAAAACCAGAAAAGGAGCCAAATTGCTGTTAAATCCCCACAGTCTACAAGAATAGGTTTCCATTTTAGTTAAGAATAAGTTTCTGTTTCCTAAACCTAATGTGCCCTACAAAACATGTTTTTCCTTTTGGTTTTTTGTTCTTGGTTTTTTTTGTTTTGTTTTGTTTTGTTTTGTTTTGTTTTGTTTTGTTTTGTTTTTTAAGACAGGGTTCCTCTGTATAGCCCTGGATGTCCTGGAACTCACTCTGTACACCAGGCTGGCCTCGAACTCAGAAATCCTCCTGCCTCTGCCTCCCAAGTGCTGGGATTAAAGGCATGTACCGCTAATGCCCCGCTCAAAACATGTTTTTCAACCTGCACTAAACTCATGACCCCATGACGCATGATTACCCTTTGTCTTGTAAACTATGTGTTCTGGATACTTTGATCTTCAGCTACGACCACCCCATAATGTATGGCTCCCTTCCCCATGGCATATGTTCCTGATTCTACTTTACCTGTCACAGTGGGTTTTTTCCCTAACAGCCAATTAATTATCTTGCCCCTATAAAGAAACTTACAGCTATTCTTTTGTTTTTGTYTTTGTTTTTTTTAACCTTACAGTGAGAAGTACTGACTGCAGCTCCAGCGACCTCTCCCCTTCTTTGTTCCAAGAATTATCTGGACAACGTGGGAAGGAATTCAGAGTCTTCCTAATTGCCTTAGTTAAAGATACCCCGAGGGCTTTTTTTAGCCCCACACCCTCTTTACAGCTTCCTGCTCCTGCCTGGAGTCTAGGATAGGCAGAATTCAGTTCTCCACCCATGGGACATTCTAGAGTAAGAATCCTCATAGAATGTGTTAACTGATAACCACATGACCTCTGGAAAATTCCAGGCAGATCTAAAGATCAAGGGATGTTAGCCAATGGGTTTAAACTGCAACTTGACTGATATAACCTGCGCCTCTAAAAAGTATAAAAGCTGCCTGTAATGCCCCTTCGGGGTCACCTCTCCTGTGTGGGCAGGACGACCCTGACTAGTCGGCTCATTCAATCTCTTGCATTTTGCACTGATTGCTGCCTCCGCGTCTCCTTGAGAGGGGGTCTTCTTGAGCAAAACTCTTGGAGACTTAGATTTGGTGCATTGGCAGGGAAGCCTCCCCTTCTCGGAGCCAGACTTCAGCAGTCAGAGGAATCACTGAAGCAGGTATTGTGTTTGTTCTCTACTTGTGTGCTCTCTCTGCTGTCCTGTTTTTTGTACTCTCTCCTTGTTCGCTTTGTTCGCAAACKTCTGAGTAACCTGTGACCGGTCTACACCTGGAAAAGTGTGGCAGGCAGACATGCTATAACACCGTGGCCAGGGAGAATCTGAGGGACCCCTCAGATTCTCAGGGAACATGAACCTCCCCTCTGGGAACCTGAACCTCCCTCCAGGGACCTGAACCTCCTCTGAAAAGCCTGAGATTACCGGTCGTGAGACCACGGTCTAGAAGTCTTTCTGCTTTGTTCCTTTTCTTTTTGTTTTGACTGTTTTTGTTTCTTTGTGTGTAACTGCTGACAGACAGACATGGGACAGACTGTTCCAACTCCTCTGACTTTAACCTGAGATCACTGGGGCGACATCTGTAGACAGGGCCAGGGTCTCTCAGTAGACGTCAGGAAGTCCAAGTGGACCACTCTCTGTTCTTCTGAGTGGCCCATGTTCCGGGTCAGGTGGCCTGCTGAGAGCTCCTTTGTTTTGGCCCTTATCCGCACTGTCTGGAGGCAGGTTTTCAACCTGGACGTCATGGCCATACAGATCATATCCCATACATCCTAGTCTGGGAAAGTCTAGTTATGGACCTCCCAACTGGGTCCAGCCCTGGTTAAATTCAACACCCCTGACCCCCCACCCCCACCTTCTGCTACAGTTCTTGCCTTACAGGATCCCCGTCCACCTAAGAAAGAAGTCCTTCAGGACTCGTCTGCTTCCGACTGACTTCTCATGGACCTCCCCCTCCTCCCTAGCCTCCTTCTTTGAATCCACAGAGATCACCACCAGCTCCTTCAGCTCCATCTTCCGAGGCTGACTCTGGACCAGCTATGGGGACCTGCAGTTGACTAGCTGCGCCCCCAGGCGCTGTGGTGACCCTTCCCCTCCAAGCGTAAGGCCTATCTTTACAATTGGAAATCTCCGAGAATCCTCGGGGACTCATTGACCTTCCAGAGTCTGTTGTGTTTACCCATCAACCTGCCTGGGATGACTGCCAGCAGCTTTTGCAGATCCTCTTTACCACAGGGAGAGAGAGAGAGAGAGAGAGAGAGAGAGAGAGAATCATTTTAGAGGCCAGAAAAAATGTTCCTGGGGAAAATGTGACCCCCACTCAGAACCCTGCTACCATGGATGATGGATTCCCTTTCTGCCTGGAACTACAACTCCTCTGAAGGTAGGGAACACCAGGCTTTGTTGGCAGGTCTCAAAGGGGCGGCAAGATGCCCCACTCTAATTTGGCCAAAGTAAGAGGAGTCATTCAAGGGCCAGATGAGTCCCCTGCTGCCTTCCTAGAAAGACTGATGGAGGCCTTTAGACAATACACCCACTGTGATCCAGAAAGCAAGGAACACAGGCCACAGTGACAGTAGCTTTCATAGACCAGTCTAGCCAGGACATTAAGAGGAAACTTCAGAAATTAGAGGGCCTGAGAGATAAGACTTTAAATGATCTAGTACAGGTGGCAGAAAAGGTATCCCTGAACAGGGAGATGGAGGAAGAAAAAGAGGCTAAGAAACAAAACAAAGAAATTAGAAGAAAGAGAGAAAAAGTGAGACAGGAGACAGGAAAGGAATCTTCAGAGGATTTTGACCACAGTAGTTAGGGATAAAGAAGTTCAGGTAGGACTGAGCCCCGGAGGGACCAACTAGAGAGACCAGTGTGCCTGTTACAAGGGGAAAGGGACACTGGGCTCGAGATTGCCCCAATAACAAGAAAAAGAAACTCCCATCTCAGTTCCAAGGGCCCAAGATATTGTCCCTTCAGGAAGACAGCGACTGGGAGGATGGGGCTCAGAACCCCTCCCTGAGCCCAGGGTAACTCTCAAGGTGGAGGGGAAGTCTATTCAGTTCCTGGTGGCCATGGGAGCTCAGTCCTCTGTGCTACTGGGGATGGAAGGACCAATGTCAAACAAAAAAATCGTGGGTTCAAGGGGCAACTGGGGTCAAACAATATCCATGGACTTCATGAAGATCTGTAGATCTCGGAGTGGTCCGGGTATCCCACTCATTTCTTGTGGTACCTGAGTGTCCAAGCCCACTATTAGGAAGAGATTTATTAACCCAACTTGTAGCCCAAATTCATTTTCAACCTGAGGGACCACGAGTCGTAGGACCAACTGGAGAACCTGTACAGGTCTTAATGTGGCTAGAAGATGAGTATCAACTGTTTGAGCCTGAGAAGGAAGCCCCGATCAAGATGGACTACTGCCTACAAACCTACCCACAAGCTTGGGCAGAGACTGGCAGACTGGGGCAAGCTAAGAATCAACCCCCAGTCCATGTAGAACTAAAAGCTCTTGCCAGCCCAATAGCGGTACAACAGTACCAGAGAAGCCAGAGATGGCATAAGACCTCACATTGCTAGATTGCTCCAGCTTGGTGTTTTATGTAAGTGCCAATCAGCTTGGAATACACCTCTCCTGTTGGTACAGAAGCCAGGAACGAATGACTATCGGCCAGGGAAGGATCACAGGGAAGTAAATAAAAGGGTAACAGACCTCCACCCCACCGTGCCAAACCCTTATAACCTGTTGAGTTCCCTGCCCCATCTAGGACTTGGTATACTGTGCTACACTTAAAGGATGCTTCCTTCTGCCTTTCCTTTCCCCCTCCCAGAGCCAGGAGTAGTTTGCCTTTGATTGGAAAGATCCAGAACCGGGAGTTATAGGCCAGCTGACGTGGATCCGGCTGGGTTCAAAAACTCTCTCTCTTCATCTTTAATGAAGCCCCGCACCGAGACCTCACTGCATTTCGGGAGTCTAACCCCCAGGTAACCCTACTTCAATACATAGATGACCTTCTTATTGCAGCTGAAACGGAAGCACAGTGCCTGGATGGAAGGAAAAGGTTGCTCCTTGACCTAGGTGCACTAGGCTACCGAGCCTCTGCCAAGAAGGCACAGATTTGTGAAAGGAAGGTAGGCTACCTGGGGTACCTGTTAGAAGATGGCAAGTGATGGCTCTCTGATGCTAGAAGAGACTGTATTCCACATCCCCCCTCCCACAACTCTGAAATAAGTATGGGAGTTCCCTGGTATGGCGGGATTTTGCAGACTTTGGATACCAGGCTTTGCCGAACTGGCTACTCCCTTACAACCCCAACAGAATCAGGACATCCCTTCCTTTGGGGAGAAAGGGAACACAGCAGGCTTTTGACTCCATCAAGCTGGCCTTGATGTCAGCTCCTGCACTAGGACTCCCAGATGTCACTAAGCCCTTCCACCTCTTCATAGCTGAGAACAGGGGAATTGCAAAGGGAGTGCTGACACAGAAGTTAGGACCATGGAGGAGACCCGTTGCTTGCTTGTCAAAAAATAAATAAATAAATAATTGGACCCAGTGGTGGCAGGATGGCCAGCTTGTCTGCGTATTGTGGTGGCTGTGGCCTGGATAGTCAAAGATGCAAATAAACTAACACTCGGATGGGACCTGGTGGTGACAGCACCACATGCCTTGGAAAGTGCGTGGCAGCTGCTTGACCGTTGGCTAACTAACGTCCAAATGACTCATTACCAAACCCTGTTGCTTAATTCTGACAGGATAACTTTCTCCCTCTCTGCGAGCCTAAACCTAGCTACACTACTCCTGGACCCAGAACTTGAATCTCCAATCCATGACTGTCAACAGAAGCTAGCAGAAGCACGTGACTGGCGGAAGGATTTGTCAGATCAGCTTTTGACAATTCTTTTTATGTGGATCTAGGTTTAGTCATATTTGCTTCTTATGGCCAAATTATTAATGCTTCTGGGGCAGGATGCCTGGGAAGGGGAAGAGTTTTTGTGTGTGGAGATGATATGGCCTGTCCCTCCCTYCCTTCCTTCTAATTGGACCGGATTGTGTGCTCCTGCTATGCTTTTACCAGATATAGACATCCTCCTGGGAGACCAGCCTATCCCGCTTCCCAGTTTTGATACCTTCACCCCCAGACATAAAAGCATTGCAACTCATTCCCCTCCTCATCGGACTGGGGATAACTGGAGCAGATGCCACAGGCTCAGCGGGTTTAGGAGTAGCAGTAGATTCTTACACTAAGCTTTCCCAAAAATTAATTGATGGTGTTACAATGGTATATCAGTCCGTTCAGGACTTACAGGATCAGGTAGATTTATTGGGCGAAGTGGTCCTCCAAAATAGACATGGATTGGACCTCAGTCTGTTGAAATAGGCTTTTTAACAACCCTATGTGGAGAGCCTGGAATGGAATTTTGCCGTATCTTCTCCCATTCCTTGGTCTACTTCTCAGTTTATTCTTTATACTTTCCGTAGGACCTATATTCTTTAATAAGTTAATTRCCTTCCTTAGAGAACATATTAGTGCTGTACAGATTATGGTAACCAGGCAGTAGTATCAGCAGCTAGATCAAGAAGGTGACTTCTAATTTTAAGATTAAAATAGACGACCACAGAAAAGGGGGAAATGAGAAGTAATGGCTGTGGCTCCAGCAACCTCTTCCCTTCTTTGTTCCAAGAATTGTCTGGACTACGTGGGAAGGAATTCAGAGTCTTCCTAATTGCCTTAGTTAAAGATACCCTAAGGGTACCCACACCCTCTTTACAGTTTTCTGCTCCTGCCTGGAGTCAAGGATTGGCCGAATTTCGTTCTCCACCCACGGGACATTCTAGAGTAAGAATCCTCGTAGACGTGTTAACTGATAACCACATGACCTTTGGAAAATTCCAGGCAGATCTAAAGATCAATAGATGTTAGCCAATGAGTATTAACTGCCACTTGACTGATGTAACCTGTGCCTCTGAAAAGTATAAAAGCTGCCTGTAATATCCCTTTGGGGTCGCCTCCCCTTCATGGGCAGGACGACTCCGACTAGTCAGCTCATTAAATCTCTTGCCTTTTGCATCAACTGCTGCCTCTGTGTCTCCTTGAGAGGGGGTCTTCTCGAGCAAGGCTCTTCGAGTCTTACAATGGCTCTTCCCCACAAAAAACAAAAAACAAAACCTGACATTAAAAAGCCAGTGTGGAGCTGTTCTTAAAAGCCTGATTTAGGGTAAGACAGCTGAGGTCAGTCCTGGGGGCACCTCTAAAGCAAGCACACTTCAGGACAATCATAGATTTGCCCCTTCTCCTCACATATTTGGGCTTAATATTGCATGAATAAAAAGGCTTGCTTTAATTAATTTGGCCATGATGATTTAGCTCAGTAGTTTCCTCCTCCTGTCTTTGGTATTAACAATCTTTACGGGCTGGAGAGATGGCTCAGTGGGTAAGAGCACCTGGCTGCTCTTCCAAAAGGACCTGAGTTCAAATCCCAACACCCACATGGTGGCTCACAACAATCCGTAAAGAGATATGATGCCCTCTTCTGGTGTGTCTGAAGACAGCTACAGAGTACTTACATACAATAAATAAATCTTAAAATCAAAAACAATCTTTACAACTGTTGGGTGGAGGGTTCACAGACCTGCCCACAGAGAGACATGAACTGTGAGGTGTGCTGCCTGCCCCAGCACACACACCCCTGTGCGTATGTTCGTGCCTTAGTTTCCCCCATCTAAATACATTCTGGTGACTCTCATGCTGAGAAGCTTTTGCAGCAATGGGTGATGCAGAGAGAGGTACAGGGCTCAGTGCAGAGCAGGAGGTGCTGTCTACACTGCCCTCAGAATGAAGCTTCTCGACCTCCTGCTTCTCTTGTTAGAGTTCTCAAGTAAGGTTCCAGAGCGGATGCCTTATCCACGCTTCAAGTTCCGTTACTTGCAGCCAACCACAGTCCCAGAGTATCAAGTAGAAAAATCCAGAAATAATACTGGAGATTCTGGCTAAACCACCCTAGCTGCATTCTCGGTGAAAGTAGACCAGAGAACTCAGGCCAGATGGGAGTTGAGGTTTTGGAGGCCTGGGATATGACCCCCTCAGCTATGGAGAGTAGTCAGAGCCATCAGGTGGGGAGGGGGAGAAAGGCAGGCTTTGACATACTGACTCAGCAGGGATCTAAGGGTATCTTGAAGTAAGTACCCTGATGGACCCAGGAGAAGATTCTGGAAGTAATGCTATTGGAATTTCACCATGACCACACACCCGCAATCCTCTTAGTAAAGATTAGCAACTTGCCGGGGCGTTGATGGCACAGGCCTTTAATCCCAGCACTTGGGAGGCAGAGGCAGGCAGATTTCTGAGTTCGAGGCCAGCCTGGTCTACAGAGTGAGTTCCAGGACAGCCAGAACTAC
>BDUI01003101.1:32313-43969 GCA_002335545.1 Apodemus speciosus | reverse complement strand
ACTCCTGACACACCTCAAATGATCCAATTGAGAAAATCCATCAGAGGCATGCCTAGGTGTTTAGTTGATTACAGATGTAGTCAAGATGACAACCAAGATTATCTATCCTCGTCCTGAAACTAGTCACCTTGGATTTGAGGAACACCAGCACTAGTCCATCCATGTCTTTATGACAAAGACCTGAACCTATCCCAAAATGAAGACAAGGATGTATGCTAGACCTGAAGTCATAATATGGGGACCAGCTTATTGCCTTGAGTCATGACAGTAATAACTTATTCCCGAGAAGGCAAGATTAAAAAGATAAATTCGATTATGGGGACCTGGGGAGAGAAAGGAGCCCTTGACTCAGGAGTATGGTGGGAGCCTCTCAGTAGTTAAAAGCACTGGCTGCTCTTGCAGAGGACCTAGGTTCAGTTTGCAGCACACACATGGCAGTTTACAAATAATTATCTGTAACTCCAGTTCCAGTTCTGGCCTCCTCAGATACACGCACATGGTATGTATACATATATGCGGACAGATATTCATACACATGAAATAAAAATAAACCTTTCTTTAAAATATTCCAACACAGTAAACATTAGTTTATGCCCATTCTCCCTTTTCTACTGAAAACCTGAGGTAGCCGGGCGTTGGTGGCGCACGCCTTTAATCCCAGCACTTGGGAGGCAGAGGCAGGCAGATTTCTGAGGCCAGCCTGGTCTATAGAGTGAGTTCCAGTACAGCCAGAACTACACAGAGAAACCCTGTCTCGAAAAACAAAAACAAAAAAACAAAAACAAAAAACAAAAAACAAAAAAAAACAAACAAAAAAAAAGAAAGAAAGAAAGAAAGAAAGAAAGAAAGAAAACCTGAGGTTTGCCAGAAATTTCATTTGTATAAAAAAAAAAAACCCTGTTTGCAATGCTAATGGCTCCTAGTTATCTTATCAAGGTATAATCAGATCTCAAAAAGGTCAAAGTGAGAGGCCAAACCTACTCCATCCTGGAACTGGCCTCTATCTTACAAGAAAAAAAGGAGGGGGGGAAAAAATAAAAAGCCTGAGAACTTGGCCCATAGCTTCACCCAAGCTGCACCTTAGTACCAGGAAAAAACCCACGGCTTGTCCTTGGCCAGAGTTACTCCCCGGCTACTTCCTAGCAACAGTTAATCAAAGATTAGCCTGATTGTTTCAGCTGTACTTTCAGACCTTCGTGATTATACACATCTCGCTTCAGAGGACTCACCTGTTGGCTTACAATAGACGTTAGATGCTTGCCAGGTTGGACATTCCTCACTTACTTCTGTTTCCTGTGAAACCTTGTTCCAATGATAGTTCGGGGCTGCTTCACCAAACTGTCCCGGTGGGGCCAGCGGTGAGTAAGCCTAAACTTAAGTTTGTTATAAAGAGAGCCTAATGTGACTACATTGAAAATAGGTCCTTGGTGGTCTTCTGAGGTTCCCAAACACTTCCTGGCACAACAGAGGAAAGAAAAAATTTCTCAGCAGGACTTTGCTATGTAACTTGAGAGCTACCAAGATGATGTCGTAGGGTCTGCATAGATCCAACACAACCCAAACACCAAGTTGATACAGAAAACAAGAATTTATTGTAATCAAACCACTACTGTTTGATCAGGGACACAGAACAGACTTGGGAACTGAACTGTGATACCCCCCACCCCACCCTCACTACACCTCCCCCTTCCCTCACCCCCAGCCCAGCCCCAAGTCAGAATGCTATAAAGGTTTTTAAGCCTAAAAACCAACAAACATCAATGCCCAGTTGTTGTGGATTTGGTTTAATGCTTGCATTATGTTGTTGGGTTCCCAAAGTTACACAGGAATCTGTACATCTGCAGGTAGGATGTTGAGGGTCCCTGTCCCCAGTTGGCTTTGATTGGTAAGTAAAGCTGTCGGTGGCCGGGGAGACAGAGTGACTTTTAGGATCCCTGGTCAAGGACAGAGGAGGAAAAAGGAAAAAGAACTGCCATGCTGGGGAAGGAGAAGGTCCGGGCCTGAGAATTGTAGGACAGAAAGACTGCCAACATATAAGAGTTGGGGGATCATGGATCAGGAGGGCTGTAGGCTGGCTCTGGAATATAGGTTTTAATAAGTAATAATTCAGGAATATCAGAGGGGGAGAGTGTGCTAGCCACAAGGAGGACTGAAGTCACCCAGCCATTGAGTTGATTAAGGCATGTTTAAATATAAGGCTGCATGTGTGTGTTCTTCATTCAGGAATCCAGAATATTGGGGTAGGTAGCGAGGAACTTGCTCACTCAGAGGAACCAGTGCCACTGGGACTGTTAGAGCACCATAAACCACTACTACTACACCCAGTTATAGTGACATTTTCCCACCAATCAGGATTCACGGAAAGAGGACTTTCCTAGGAATGCTTCCTTACGTGGTGGTACATTTGTTCTGTTCTGATTGGTTGTGTTGGTGTCTAGGAATCACCACGCAAATCACTCAGACAATGATCTCCATCAAAACAGGGATGGCTTATAAAAAAAAAAAAACAACTAAATCCTCAATCAGGGCCACAGAACCGACTCGGGAGCTGGCTGTGACACTAAGTTAGGACCCTATAGGGCATTTAAGCCTAAAATCCACGAACATATGTGCAAAGTTATTCCACCAATCAGGATTTAGGGATGGGGAGCTTCCTTTAGAACAAATCTTTGCTGTACATTTATCCTGCTCCCATTGGTTGGGGTATCCGACTGTTGCCTTGCCTAACATTCATGTCTTAACGTGCCAACCAGGATGTCAGTTACCCACATACATGTCTCTCTTTCTGCCAAATAGGATGTCAATTCCCAGGGAGGTCTTGGGAACTTAAACTTTATTTGACCCTTACTCAAAATGGAAGAATTATTCCAAATTTTGGAGAGCTCTTGGTACCTCTTCAAGGATATTGGAAAATTTCAACATTGGGTTAGAACAAGGAAGTAGGCTCAAGATCTTTATCATCTTGATATGTCCCTGAATACCATGGGACTTTGTTTATTGCCTTGTTTGTTCCTTGACTATCTTTGCTCATGCCTTAGGACTGACCATATTCTTTGTATGTACTTAGAATGATATACAAGGAGACTGGAAAAAAATAAACCTATATCAGCCTCAGCACTTACTGGAGTCATGTTATAGTGTTGTCTAATTGTCTTTTTCTTTTCAATCCTCACTCCCTCCCTTGAGACCCTGTTGACTGACTGAGCTGACTTGGGGACCAAATTGCTTCTCATATTGGTGCAGGTGTCTCTCTTATTTTGGGGTCCATCCCAGGTTCAAAAATACAAAAGCATATACCCAGATGTAGGAAGTGCTGCCGGGCGTTTTGGTTCAGGTCCAATCTTACTGTGGCTAACTATATAAAACAGTTCTAACTGACTTCTGCTTTGTTTGGTTCCCAAGAACATCAAAGCACAGAACATAATCTGCATTCAACCAGAGCACAAGAAAGTTTCCTAGTAACAGCGAATGAGAAAATTTCCTTCTACCATTAATAATGGCACAAAACACCCGGCTAGACAGGTAATAGCTACCTAGGCCTTAACGGATTGGTTTATTTACTGTGGCAGGGTGATTTGCCTAGCATTTATGTCTCAACTTGTCAATCAGGACAGCAGTTAACCATGTGCATGTCTCTCTCTGCCAAGCATGATGTCAATTACTGAAGGAGGTCTTAGGAATTTAAAATTTATTTGATTTCTATTTAAAATGACTTCAGGTGGTTCCTTCCTATGATGCTACTAACGCATCATTTATACCTTCATCCCTGGGAAGCTCGCACCCATTTCTCTTGTGTGCYTTATTCTTTCCCTGAGCGTTTTTCTTTCTGCTTTTAATTTCAGGCCTGTACTGTCTAGTTTTGTATGTCAACTTGACACAAGCTAGAGTTATCACAGAGAAAGGAGCCTCCCTTGAGGAAATGCCTCCATGAGATCCAGCTATGAGGCTTTTTTTTTTTCAATTAGTGATCAAGGGTGGGAGGGCCCATTGTGGGTGGTATCATCCCTGGGCTGGTAGTCCTGGGTTCTTTAAGAAAGCAAGCTGAGCAAGTCAGGAGAAGTAAGCCAGTAAGCAGCTCTGCATCAGCTCTTGACTCCAAGTTCTTGCCCTGTGTGACTTCCTTTGGTGATGAACAGCAATGTGAAAATGTAAGGAATAAACCCTTTCCTCCCCAACTTCTTGCTCCTTGGTCATGATGTTTTGTGCAGGAATAGAAACCCTGACTAAGACAAATTAGTACCAGCATAGTGGGRTATTCCTGTGACAACCTGACATGTTTTTGGGAGGACTATGGAAGATCTTTGGAACTTTGGGCTAGAAGAGCCATTAGGTGTGGAGAGCTCTGTGGGATGTTCTGTAGGAGCTTGGASGATAATGTTGAGAACACTGCAAATGATGGAGGCCAGGCTTGTGAAATTTCAGAGAGAATGTTAAAGACTCTTATCAGAGACACAGCTACTTTTAATTGTGAAGATTGTGGTTTTGGTTACCTGGGGTTGAAGATTCAGCTGTGATTAACAAGATACCAGAACTACTAAAGTGAAACCATTGTATTACTGGGACTATTGATGCTGGTTAGATGGAGTAAAGAAATAGTGGTGATTAAGAAGAGACCAGCATCATTGAGGTAAAATCTTCTGGGAAGTGTTTTCTGAGAGCACAGAAGAGGCTGTGTTCTGGAGATAACCAAGGTTGTACCTCATGCTGTAGCTGGACTTGGTAATGTGTAAGAGTTCATCAGGTGGTAATGGTGTTGAAGGCATGAAGAGATCATGAAGAGCAGCTGAGGCACGGCATTATGAGAGGCCATGGAAGTCCATTGGTGAAGGCGCAGCCTCAGTTGCAATTGATGACCCAGGACTAAAAGGGTCATCTGAAGGGGTCATGCAAATGATTTGAGACCTGGAACCATGAAGAGAGTCTATGAGAGTTATTGGTGAAGTCTAGTTGCAGCAGAAGACAGCAGTGTTTTGGAGATGCCAGTACCATGAGATGATCACCAAGAAGAGGAGCAGAAATGGAGTACAGGCAACTGGATCCTAGAAGACAGGGTGTGTGCTACAAAGGGCAGAACTGGAGAAATAACTCAAGCCCTTGGAGGAATCCAGAATATTGTGAGTGGACTCCAGACATTAGATGGTTCAAGTTTGATTTTGCTTTTGATTGTGACTGTGCCTGATATTTTTCCCTCTTGAAATAAGAAAGTATTTTAGTGGAGCCAACAATTAAGAGACTTTGAACTGGGAAAAGACTGAATTTTAAATATTGAATATTTTTAAGTGATTTAAAATTTAATATGTAAAGAATGTGGGACTTTTAAAGTTGTTTAGATCTTGGGGGTGAATAAGAAAGTAAGGGTTGAGGTTTAATAGTGTCAAGTTTAAAAGAGGTCAATTGTACTGTCTGATTTTGTGTGTTAACTTGACGCAAGCTGGAATTATCACAAAGAAAGGAGCCTCCCTTGAGGAAATGCCTCCATGAGATCCAGCTGTAAGACATTTTCTCAATTAGTAATCAAGGGTAGGAGGGCCCATTGTGTTGGTGCCATCCTTGGGCTGGTAGTCTTAGGTTCTATAAGAAAGCAGGCTGAGAAAGCCAGGGGAAGCAAATCAGTAAGTAACATCCCTCCATGGCCTCTGCATCAGCTCCTGCTTCCTGACCTGCTTGAGTTCCAGTCCTGACTTTCTTTGGTGATGAATAGAAATGTGAATGTGTAAGCTGAGTAAACCCTTTCTTCCTCAACTTCTTGCTTCTTGGTCATGATGTTTTGTACAGGAACAAAAATCCTAACACAAGGCCCATCCTCAAATTCCTTTCTGAATCAAGACCAAGGATCTGGTTTTACACCAGTGGAAGTTCCTAGAAGACTAAAGGGGTGTGTGTGTCTCGGCTGCTGCCGCCACTGAAAAGATGGTCTTGAAGAATTGGCCAGTGCTCATCTAGACCCCTCTTTGGCCAGTAGTGCTTTACTATGCCTTAACCTCTAACCTCTGCCCTAATTCTTCCTCACATCATACTCAAGATGACCTCCTCCACTCTGTGTGTGTGTACTTTAGAGTAGTCAGGGGAAAATAATAAGGAGTTTTATGAATAAAACTCCGATGAGCCTGATTTTATTACCAGTGCTGGGCAGTCTGACCCAGATCATTTTCTTGTAGCCATATTAATTAAGCACAGCACACATTTATGGGAAGTATTCAAATAACAATCAACTCAGCCCCATGAGTACAGCAAAGCTTAAGACATGCTTACATTGAAGATCTTTACATATACCTTCATTCATAAGATAGTTCCTTRTTGACTTAGAAACTAAACTCAAGATAAAGGTCTAGGAGGAAGGAATGGACTGAGATAAAAGTAAAGCCAGGGTTGGCCTGATACAAAGATTAGATAGTCATTTAGGCTGTTGTAAAATACAAATGATATCCCTCACAAGGGTGATTTTATAACCTAGAAGCAATAGTCAAGGTTTTAAAAGGAACTGGTTTGGGATAATAAATCATGAATTCTTGAAGATGCAGTCCAAGCCTGGCTCACAGTAAAAGATCACCAGGTTGTGATCTACATGAACTACAACCAGCCCTGGCATTCGAGGAGAGGTAAGCTGTGTGTTTCACTTTCCTGGCTTCTCCAGTACTTATCCATGGACACAAGACTCTTTTTCCCTCTACTTGTGTGTTACTCCAGACAGTCATGGCCGAGACACAGGTGTGTGGAGACCTGCCCATCTGCTGCTGGGATGGAAGCAGACACGATTCGCCATAGCCAGGGTAGTGTGGGCAGCAGGAGGCTATGCTTGGTTAGCAGCCCCATGGGTCAGGTCTCACCATGCCTAAGGCCTGTGCTTTGATCTGACTGTCTGAGATGGACCAAGAGCACAACCAAATAACAGATATTAAAGATACCTTGATATTCTAGGTATCAAGACCTGAAGAGGGTTAGTAGCTTTGGGCTTCTGAATGCACTTCTTTCTCAGAACTTAAGAAAGAGATCTGTGGAAGAACCACAAGGCATGTACACTAGAGAAGTTTTTGTTTTGTTTGTTTTGTATGTGTGTGCGCGTGCATGTGTGTGTGTGTACACCCAAGCAGGCCTTCACAGACACATTGATGGCTCCCCTTCTTGAGGAGCTCTGAAGCTTTCCCTTGTTTTCCTTGCATCTTCCCCACTCAGCTGCACCACAGGTTTTCAGGTACACAGTCCACACTTTAAAAATAAAAACTTTTAATTGATTCATTGTAAATTTCCCATCATGCACTTCAGTTGCACTCATCCCCCCATCCCTCCATGGCCATCCTCCACCCTTGCAGACTCCCCCTCAAAACATAAAAATAAAATAAAATAAAAAAAATAACAAAAACATCTCAACATAGTAGCTGTGCTGAGGTACAGTGTGCCACACAGTATACTCTTCTGTTCACACAAATTTAATCACAGATGACCATTACAATGAGTCATTGCTCTGGTTGGAGACCAATGGCTTCTGCTACACTATCAATACTGAGTTTGTTCCAGAATTCTTTTCTGATGTTGTTGCTCTGTGTCATGGAGATCCTGTAGCTTTGGATTTGCAAGACCAGCACCTTCATGAGCTCAAGCAGTTCATAGATGGAGTAGATGTTGGAGTGGGCCAGCTCTAAGCCCTGGGTCTGGCCCTGGGTGGTAATTGAGTTGGTCATTCCACCAGCTCTCTGGAACCCAAACTACCAAGGCCAACTCCCCTGCTTTGCCCATGTGGGTCAGGGCCAGCTCTCYTGCCTTTGGCAGCTGGTGAGGGTCAGGGCCAGCTCTCCTGTGTTCATGCCATTGGGGCAGCTCTCCTGCAGTCAGTGAGGCAGTGGGCAGTCTGCCCTTTTAAAACACAGAGAATGGCCAGGGTGGTAGTGAATGCATACCTGTAAACCCAGCACTTGGAAGAGGGGCCAGAAGAGACTGCGACAGAATCAAGGCAGAATATGAAAACCTGTGGTGCAGCTGAGTGGGGAAGATGCAAGGAAAACAAGGGAAAGCTTCAGAATCCCTACTTATGACTCAACTTTCATGTCCCCACCAGCAACTTGGCCACATTCCTCCATCTACACTTGTCCCAGGGGAGAAGACTACAGGGACAAGACTTCCCTGGTTGAGTGATAGTTCTACTTTAAAGGATCTCCACCTTGACAAATCTCAGCTCTTCAGGACCTCCAAGAGCAGGGAGTATTGTTCATAGCAGCCACATTTCCAGGGTGCTGTTCATATCCAGAAGGACTCCTGTGATGTTAACTACAGAGGTTCTGGTTGAATCTGGGGCAGTAAGCTCTCAAGGCCAAAATGACATTACAATGATGGATCCCAGGTTGTCAAAGTGTCAAGTCAGGACTTCCGGAGTGGGGGCATCCAATACAGACTAGGACTCTAGGAGAGGCAGTGTGAGGCTT
Source organism: Apodemus speciosus (assembly GCA_002335545.1). Lineage (NCBI taxonomy): Eukaryota > Metazoa > Chordata > Mammalia > Rodentia > Muridae > Apodemus > Apodemus speciosus. The sequence goes on along the minus strand of BDUI01003101.1, from coordinate 35,552 downwards.
TGTTTGGTCTGATCCAAGCCAGGAGCCCTGGCAGGAAATGGCTTCCACCTCTAGGTCAAAAGATTCTGACAGGGCAACCCCTACCCACCATTGAGGGCTGATCTCCTGGGCTTCCCCACCACAAGCAAGTGCTCTTTGTAAGAGGGGGAACTGTCTCTCTTTCCTCAGCATCAGCCCACCCAAAGAGGTCCCCCACTCAGAGCTGGCTAACATGAATTAGCTAGTGTGGCTGGCTGAAACGGCAGAGATGTGAACTGGCAGTCTGGACACAGTGGACTCAGTATAACAAAAGGAAAACAGAGATCTTGACTGAGAGAACAAATGGTTTATTGGACTCAACAGRGGACATTGAGCTGCATACATGGGAACTCTGCAGGACCCCAGATATGTATGTGTGGATGTTGGTGGCATAATACCCTGGAATTCTGCCTCTTCTCTGTGCTGGCCACATGCCTCCAGGGTCAAGAGCAACAAGCCACAACAAGATGGCCTTCCAGGAAGTACAGATCTGAAAGTCCTAGAGAGGAGTGGGGCACCCACCCAGCAGGGCTATAAAGTTGAAACAAGGTATTCCACACCCTACCCCCACCTCAGAGCTTCTGTAATTCATAACCTATCACTAGAGGGCTCCAGGAAGGAGTGGTTACACRGGAGGATCAAAGGACAAGGGTGGGGGTCGTTGGAAGGGCCATCACAGCAAGGTCTGCTGGAGGACTGAGCCCAGGCTGAACAGAAGCACCCCTGCCATGGTCCAGGTGCTGCCTTCAGTGGGAACTGCCGCATTGCAGAGGTCTTCTTTGCAGCAGGAAGTAGTCACGTTGACGACAATACCCATGATCTCAACATTTTCAAAATGGGAAGGGCAGAAGGGAAGGCAATGATTGTTCTTTACTTTTAGTCTTAGAGAGTCTGCAAGACATCAGGGAGTGACTTACTTCTTTTACAGAGACAATAGAGCATCCAAATGTCTGGGCTACATGCCACCAGCCCTGGATGGCCCAGAGTTGTGTCTAAGGCATGTTGAAGCCAGACATGGTAGCTCAGATTTGTAAACCTAGGACTTGGAAGACAGAAGCAGAATTTTTATGAGTTCAATTCCGAACTGGGCTACATGGGGACTTTTAGGCTATCCTGGGACTAGAGTGAGACCCTGACTCATATAACAAAGAGATGAAACAAAAATCATAACAGTGGGCTGGTAAGGAGGCTTGGCGGATAAACTGCTTGTTTGTACAAGAGTGAACCGACAGTTCTGATCACTAGAGCCCATCAATAGATGGGTAGGCATGGTGGCCTACTTGTACCTCTGTAATCAGGACACAAAGATGGAGATCACTGAGATGAGCTCACAGGCTAAACCAGCTCAACCTGCAAGCTTGGGGTTCAGTGTGAGACCCTGCCTCAGTGAATAAAATAGTTGTCACAGAAGATACCCATCAACTTCTGGGTCCCATGAACTTGTACCTCCTGAGTGCATGTATATTCACACGTGTATATACATATACCCTTACATGCAATGAGCTGGGGAAGTGGAGTTCTTGCCACATGGATGCATAAGAACCCAAGTTCAATTACCAGCAACCATGTAAAGAGCCAGGCAAGCATGGGAGTGCTGGTTAGGATCTCTGTGCTGTGGATAGGGGAATTGGGAGGTCCTGGGAACTCTCTACTACCTTCTTCCTCTCTGCTCCCAGCATACTTGGCAAATCCTAGGTCCCAGTGAAAGATCTTGTCTCAAAAAATAAGGTGTTTGGAACTGGAGACATGGCTCAGCAGTAAAAAGCACTTGTCACTCTTGCAGAAGCCCAGTGTTTGGCTCTGACACCCCACGTGGTGATTTACAATCATCTAGAATTCCAGTTCCAGGAGAACCAAGACTCATTTGCATAAAAATTAAACAATGCTTTAGGATGTCCTCTGAGATTTGTTTACAATACATTGCATGCATACATGTATATGCACCCACATTTATAGATACACACACWTACACCACAAACACATACCAGAAAGACACAGCACAGGGTAAGATCACCCAGTGGCACAGGAGAAAGGGCAACCAGCCTCTCAGACTCTAGCAGTTCCCCAGGCAGTTATATCTAGGAGACCTGCTCCAGGAGACAGGCAGGCTGTGCTCAGGAACAGGAAACTGGATAGCAAGGCAGGACTGCTCCTGCCTTGTCTATATGGAGGATATGCCTGGAGACCGGCACTTGGGAGGATCTGATATGTCGTCAGGTCTCTTTCTATCAACATTCCTAAGTCATTCCTTTAGCCTAAGATCCAGATTCCTTCATTATGTGCAAAGACTCACTGGATGCTTCCAGCTCTCCTGCTCTGTCACTGTGCCAGTGAGACCCTGGACATAAAGCACAGGCAGGAGCATCACATGACTGCACTGGCACCTGAGGGGGATGATGACCACCATGCATGCCAATGGGCAGCCCTGCTTTATGGTCCACACCCCAGCACATCCCTGGACCCCAACAGCACCCACTTTACAGGAGTCCCCACTGCAACCCCAGGAAGCTCTACTTGGAGGGAGGGGAGCCATGGTCCACAACAAGTGCCCAGACCTGATCTTTCCTTCAAAGCTAGCCTCACCCATTTTTATAGAGGCTGCAGGGAACTTACCCACAATAACTTCTATCTCCTGAGCAACACAGAGTCCATTGGGGTAGTGGCAGGGAAGTGATTTGCAAGAAATATCAACTGGTACACCCACACAATGATAGCACTCCAGCCCCTGAGCTGAGAAAGAAGACAATTTATGAGGGCTAGGGCAGGCCAGTCTAAGCCCACACCCCTCCTCTACAATGTCTTTACTTCCACACAGCTGCTGGTCCCTAGGACAGAGCAAGGACATTACTGCCCCGTCACCTCCACCAAAAGCAAAAGTGAACCAAGTGTCATCGTTGTTCAAATATGCTCAGTGCTGCTGTCCCAGGTAGGCAGCCCCACAGGAGAGACCTGCACCCCAAGAGCTATTAGAGAGACAGTCAGCATGYTGGGAAGACATAGATACCAAATGTCTGAAGAAGCAGTGAGTGTGTAATAGGTACTGGGGCCCCCAGATGGGGAGAGCTGTTATGAACTGAGCATGACAGAGCACTGAACTCCCGGAGTCCAGCTCAAAGCTGAGGCTCACCGTGAAGCTTCCTGCAACACAGACCTAACTAGAAGTACAGCGGTGTCTGCGAGCTCAGACCTCTTAGAGAAGGGAAGCTCTAGCACTGGGGCCT
>BDUI01003100.1:91827-108222 GCA_002335545.1 Apodemus speciosus | reverse complement strand
AAAAAATATGTGCTTTAAATTCACTGAATTATTGGGGCATGAAAGTAGGTTCTGAGGTTGGATATGTAACCAATAGTGTCATAAAATCGATAAATCTACTCTCTAAATAGAAATGAAGATCTCAGAATGAATTCTAAAATGAAGCTATTTTGAGAAGCCCCAAGGCTGAGCCTTACCCTTTGTATTTCCCTGGTTTCCTTAACTGTGATCTTATTATGATACCCTTGTATATAGTCAGCCTMTTGTTTTAAACTAATTATTCTATTCTTAAATGCATAGCAATGTGGAAAACCATATACAGAAAGAAAATGTTGGTGCAAGGGGATAAAAAGAAGAGAAAATGAGAAAAGTAGTTTACATAGCTGAAGAAGGAAGACACTGAGAGACTGAGGCCAGCTTGGGTTGTAGAGTGAGGTCCCAGCTAATAAGACCTTGTCTCAAACAATTTCAAACCAAACCAAACAGCAAAATAACAACTTAAATCAAAACAGAACAATAGCAGCAGCAACAGCAGCAACACCAACAAAGACCAAGCTAAGACCCTGCAGAAGAAAACGGAATGACTCCACAGCACTGAAAATGAATGAAAGATGCAAGCAAGGATWGCAGAATCTTCATTTATTTTAGAAAGAAGATTCCATCCAATGCAGAAAACTTACCAGKATCTCCRTGGTTCCTAACACAAATTTCTGGGTTGTTTTATATTCTCTGCTTCTGTTATGCACTGTGGTGCATCACTTGGGACCATGGTTGGCTCAAAGTCACATACTTTGAGAAGCAGAAGGAAGTCAAGAGCCAATCCTCTTCAGTCATTGACTTTCTAACACTTCATGGTATATGAGAATGTTTGCATAATTAGCACCAACAGATAGAGACGGCATCTCCTTCTGGAGTACAGAYCATTCTTATTTATTCATCAATAAATCAGTTATCTCCTGTCAGCACAGAAGTAAGACACAAAGGATTGCTGGGACTGTAGGAAGCTCGACAGTTAGCATGTGCAGGAATTGCTTGTCTGTTTTCATAGGATCTGAGGTAAAAGAACTGATACAAATTCTCATACTGTAGACATTCCTACTGTTGTGAGTAGTAACTTTTTCTGCCCCTAACCCAGAAGCTTCTATCTTCTGTAGTATTTATGATTTTGTAACAGACAAACATTTAACTTGAAAATCACTTTTACATCCTTCATTGTTAACACTGTAAAAAACATATAGGTGAATTTGTAAGAATTGTATGAATAAACCTCTCATACATACTGTTATGAAAAGAAAGCCTCAAAGCTACATATGTATAAATGAATAATACATATATATGATTCTATATATTTATATACATTCATATATATATATGAATGTATACATCTAAACCCATTTTAAAGCCAACATATACAAATAACCATSTATATATAGGTTTAAAGAAAGTTGTGGAAGATTATTCATGAAACAGATGTGCAAAACTGCCTATCTATTGGAAAAGAAATGTGATCAGATAGTTAGGGTAGAGGTTGGGGAAGCAATGAATAGGGATAGGAATAAAATTCCTGCAGCTGACTTAAGGTCCATTCAGCCTCTGGATAAAAAGCCCACCAAACTGATACAAGTAAACTAAATACAAGTAAATTGGTCTAATTTCTTTGCTGAATGGGTTTTGACATAAATAAACTAATAGTATTTGCTAGGAAGAAGGAAATTTATCCACAGAATTCCGTTTGTCAGGAAGATTCCCTTGTGAAAGGATTCATCACTCTAAGTAGATCTGAGATTTATGAGTATCTGGGAATACAGTATAGGACATCGAGCATTCCTTAGTATAAATGGAGAAGTCTTACAGTCTAAGTGCTTCATTTGTGAAGTTGTTTTGGAAGTCAGTATTTGGGAACATCTAACCAACACTGCATTCTGATTTTTCTTAAAAGTTATTCAGTTTTAGTAAATTCTTCAGTAAGTCCTGAGTATTTGTTTTGTTTGTTTGTTTTTAAAGATTTATCTATTTATTTTATGTAAGTACACTGTAGCTGTCTTCAGACACTCCAAAAGAGGGCATCAGATCTCATTATGGATGGTTGTGAGCCATCATGTGGTTGCTGGTATTTGAACTCAGGACCTTCAGAAGAACAGTCAGTGTTCTTAATCGCTGAGCCATCGCTCCAGCTCCCTGAGTATTTGTTAATTAGAACTGTCTTTGTTTCTGTCTGTAGCTCTTTTATCTTAGGGTCTATATCACTGCTGCTTCTTGGGTACATCCAACTTCTCTAACAAATCTCCATTTACTGGGCAATTACTGGCTAATTTACACACCTCCTATTTTATACTAATRCTAATATGTGACTTGGTCTCCTGTTCCTTGGGTTATTCCCATCAGACAAGAATGAGCCCACTACCACAATTTTGAGCAAGATTTGAAGCAAGCTGTAATTAAATTCTGGCTAGGAKGAAGGACTCTGGCCRGGACCAYTCTATCATTCCCAGAAGATGGTGACAMGTTACATTTTGTAGAGGYTTATAAAGACAAATTCATAATGGTACATATTTTCCACCAGGTTCTTTCAGAGGAAAGCATACATCCTATGTACTTGCCTGAATACCTCCCACCTAYATCCCATAAGGGAGCAAGCATACATCCTGACTGATTTCCTGCCTATATGATATGATATATGATCACATCAAGCATATTCAGTACAGTCGGGCCAATCAAACTTGTTTAGGGGAGTGACACCATGTGGCTTGTTATCTTCCATAAACAATAGCCTCTGGCATTTCAGGAAGTGTCTGTCCTTGGGAAAGGGACTTACAAGTTAGAGTCACTTTTGTTTTATGGTTTTCTTAGGCACAGTAATTAAAACTTAAGTCTCACACCTGCTTCCTCAATTCATCTCCCAGTATCTTCTTCATGTAAACTAAATGTTCTTGGTTTGTGCTCTTCTTTTGATAGCAACATGATTCAATGCTAAAATAATCCTCAAATCTTCCAAATTTGAATTTCTACTGCTGGCCTTTCTCTTATCCTACATCCCACCCCAAGTCCGTGCTGTATATCTAAGTGCCACTAAGCTGGCCCTTCGTGCTTGTGTTCCAAATGGCTTGAGCCTGTGCTAGTCAGAGGTCAACTCTGGGTGTCTTCTTCTATCATTCTTCCCAGAAAGGATCATTCATTGGATGACGGGTTTGCTCACTGGTTACCTAGGCTGACCTTTCACTGAGCGCTGAGATCCACATTGCATCTAGCTTTTTTTATGGGTGCTAGGAATTTCAACATAGGTCCTCTTGCTTATGAGCATTCACTTTATCCACTGGGCACTTTATTCTACTGGTGTTCCTTACTTTGTTTGATATCATTATCACAAGGAAGATCATCAAGACAAAAATATCAAATATCAACTTGGGTACACTTTTGACTCTTTCTGTTTCTTTGAAGTCCCCTCCCTTTGGCTTCAGCTTACCTAGAGAATGTCCCATCTTCCCCTACTTTCACTTTTTCCTAATCTATTGTCATAGCCTCATTAGCTTCAGGTGCTAGACACTCCCTTCCCTTGCTATAGTTACATGCCAAACTTTCTCCTTAATTTTTTCTTCCTTCCTAGTGTCTTCTACCCTATTTACATAAWTGACCCAACTACCCTCACTTCCTGCTTCAAGTTATCATACCTACAATAAAATCTGAATTATGCGGCATTAAATACAATAAAACAAAACAACAAAATTCAAAACAAAGGCAAACCCTGAACTATTTAGACCCAGCTTGTGATTTCTCTCTCTCCTTCCCTCCTGCCTTCTTGTACAGCTGCTTATCAGCCAGAGCTTGTTCAGCACTCTCTGGTCTTAGCTCTGGTCTGCCATGTCATGGATTTATAAATGCCATTACTTCTGTCTGAATTACACCCTCGTCTCTCTTGTTTCCACACCAATCATCATTTGAAGACTAACTCAGGTGATATTTCCATCCTGATTCTTGTTTTAAGCAACCCTGAGTTTCTTGCAATTCTAAACAGTTTTCACATTCCTCTAAGTAATCTCACTGAATCTTTTAAAGATTTCTTTATGTGTGCTGGAGAAATAGCTCAGAGGTTAAAAAATACTTGTTGCTCCTGCAGAGGATCCACTGAATTTCCAGAGCCCACGTGGTAGTTCACAATCATCACAGCTCTAGCTAGAGGATGTGATATCATCGGGACTTTTGTGGGTACCAACCACGCACATAATGCGCGTGCGCACACACACACACACAGACACACTCTCACACAAACATGTATGTATGTGTATATATAAATACATATGCAAGCAAATATTTATTCATTTTATGAATAAATGTAATAAAAAACAAAGATTTCTATCATTTGCTTCCTTCAGTCTACAATATCCTAAATGCCAGAGCCGGAACCAACTGGGTTTTTTTTTTCTTGTCTTCCAATGCCTTGAAGGAAACAACCTCTTAAAAGGTGTGTATCAAACTGAACTGAGGTGTCCTGAGGATATCCATGGAGCAGATATTAGACTAAAGTGTAGAGAAGACAGTGGTGGACTGAGGAGATCATAATAGGTAATTTGTGATAAAAGAAAATAAATATGTGAAAATGGAGTTTTATTAAAACCCAGAAGTCATAAAGAGAAAACCGTCCGTAGACAGAATGCAAAGGAAGAGTAAACCAATAAGACACAGGAGGCCAAGTTCAGACATATCCCTAGATTAGAAAATGAAAATGGCCCATGAGTGGCTAGTGATACATTTCTAAGGGACTACAATGTTTGCATTTTCCAAAGGATTTTCGTGGTTAGCCTGTTGCATTTTCGAAGTTGATTTAGTTCACCATTTCAAACTATTCCCTCAGAATTATTGAACACATAAAGCTAATAAGTAGCCATGAATTTCAGGTGATTTACATGTCACTCTCTCTCAGGAATGTTTTATGAGCTGTCATTCCCCTTGAAGAACCTTGGTGCTCTAGGTTTGTTACACAAGAAAGGCGTTGAGCGTCGGGATTTTGAGTTTCTTATATTTTACCTGATGGGAACACCAGAACTCAATGTGTAGTAGTATTAAGCTGCCAAGAAGACTCAGAACCTCTCACAAATAAGAAAATCGACCTGCTTCATCGCTCGAGCACCTTTAGAGGGACCAGTTCTGATTTATTCTGCTAATTGCTTTTGCCTGACAATGTAGTCAAATGGAGATGATTTGGAATTCCTTTCCTCATTTTAATAAAGTGGATATGTTGGAGAGATAACAGACTGTTTTGCTGTCCCAAATTTCTGAATTCCTAAGGAAAGGGAGATGTCTTAACTCTAATAAAAGCCTGTTTTTCCTCCTGAGCACCGTGCACCCTCGCTGCAGCCGCACAATACTCTCTAGTCCATTGTGCTACAATTTGAGCTTCTGTGAATTTCTCTCTTCCCCAATATACTATCAATGGCCTTTGACAGTATTTGCTGAGCACAGTATGATCATTTTAATCTGTTCTCTATCTGCCCATGTTCTCTGGATAACTGAGCTGTTTTAAAACAGATTTCATCTCTTGGGAAGAAAGAATGAGATTTCTCGCAGCATTATTACACTCACATATGTCTACAGAAATGCAGGCAAACTTTCTTCATGTCCATCACGTAAGGCAGGTCCTGGCATGATGTAGGTGGTAACAATGAAATAAAGGATGTGTGCACATACTCACACAGCTCAGGCAAGAGGGATGGACTTTTTGTTTAGTGATGCGGAAAGAACATTCAAAGTGAACGTTAGAAAATGTTTTAAGTGTAACTTTTGAAGTAAGTGAATAATAGTGACACATGGCAAATATAAGTGTGGAGTGCATACTTTCCATTCTTCACTCTTGATGAAATTGAGTGTAAGATATTAATTTCTTATTTATATATAAATATAAAAATATGTGTGATCGATCACACACATACTAGTTCCTCCGGTTACTTTATAGGAATTCCTGGACCATAAACTATTCCTGAGAATTGATTCCACACTCCCTCAAATATGACTTTTTCATAAGGTAACTCCTTTAAAAATATAGCATTTCATATATTTCCCAGACTACACGTCAAATCATTGCACACAAACATAATACTTTTACTACTTTCTTAGTGCCTGGTGTTGAGAGGGAAAATTTTAATATATCTGTAGGATATCTACATTAATGTAATGGTGGGATATTGAAACTGCTTTTATCTGCCATGTTTCTCGAATGAAAGCGGCAGCTAATTTTTATGGTAGTTAAACTGTGAACCTGGCTCACAATCTCGCCTCTGTGGCTGTGCCCTATGGTATTATTAAGCAGTAGTCTTTATTCTCCATCTTAGACTTTCAAAGTTGCTACGGATATAAGAAGCCTATCATGTGGCCATGTCTCCACCGGAAAATGTGTGCAGCAAATTCTTAATAGAATTCACAGGCCTTTCAAGAGATTGCAGGACAATTTCCTGGCATTTCCAAGGGATGCACAGTGAGTTTGCCACACTCTACCTGTTGCTTGTCTGACGTGCTGTGTTATAAACCTTGAGTGAATTTTCCTTCTGGTGGTGAGTAAAGGCTTTCATTCAGATCTTGAGGTAAATATGGCAATGCTAAATCTTTCATACAAAGTTACTGCTAGCAACAAAAAGGACGTGCTGATAAGCAACCTTCCCTTGTGAATGCATGAATGGCTGGAAAGAGATTACTCTCAAATATCCTCATTCTTTTTATGTCAGCTGAGTGGGCTAGAGTCCTTGCTGCAGTGCTGATAAACTCCTTGTTTATCACCCCCAGTCCACAGTATCTTTTCTTTAGCTGTCCTGATTCAGTGAGTGACATTCACTGTTGGTAAATCCCCCACAGAGTAATGTGAGCTTACATGTGCCTCGCCACAATACCAGTAATGACAAGATCCTGAGGGGATTTGAAACCCTACCTCAACAAATTTATTTCTGTTTTTCAACGTATATTCAAAGCAACACTTTGGCATTGTAATGTGATTCTTGACAGGGTAAGGTAAATTCATCATGCTAAACTGAAATGTTTCTGGCAGATGTCTACTCTGTAACAATCAAATTGTATGTACTGTAATATATGACAGCCACGGTGCTACCTCTAGTTGTAAAACTTATAAGTATTAATACTTTATTAATGCAAACCTGGAATGCAATTACATAATGCATTATCCCACCATGGTTTTTCATTTAGAAAAAGTTTTGCGGACAGCTTGCCAACTTACAAACAATGGAAATTTTTTTTAATGAATACAGGGAGACAAAGAAACCATAACCTTTACATTTCAAAGATATTCAGGCATTTTTGATACTTTTCAAAATCATATGCCTGCTGAAATTTAAGAAAGCATAAAAGTGAAATGTTTTCTCTTATTAAATATTAACTTTGCTCTCCATGGAGAAAGTCATTTGTCCCAGATGAATGCTCTTCTTTAGAGAAGAAATTATTAAAATGCCAACAGTAAGCACTGAACTCTTAAAAGTGAATAGTTTTTGCAATAACCTAAATATGGACACCATTTATATACTTCAACACAATTTGTCTTATTTTGCCTCCAAGCTCATAAAACAAATTTTGCTTATGTCATCCAAAGGAATGGCACCCTTTTGACTTCCTAATAAATTCAAAGGCTCAGCATATGACTTCAAGTCTATGACATGTTCATTCAAAACAAAAGGACTCACGGGATCAAAACACAAAACCTTTTAAGTGTCCACCACATTTAGCTATCCCTGTTACAGCCTTCAGACAGCAACAATCCTTGCTACCTTTTTTCTGATGCTTTCAATAATTATTTCAAAATATGTATTTACACGAACAAATAACCTGTCAGTTCCTATTTGATGACCCACTTCCCAGAGATAAATTGAGTTTCTGCCAGAGAGTCTGCATTCTGAATCTCTTCTAATTTCTACCTCTCTCAGTAGAAATGACTCCTGACTCTACTCCCTGTCTAAAAAGAGGAACAAAAAAAAAATCAAAAACAAAACAAAACACACACACACACACACACACACACACACACACACACACACACACAAATTGACTTTCTTTTGCCCTGGCAACTCCCTTCTTTTTGCCCTTATTATTTGTGTTCTCCAAGACTTCCTTGAAATTCCATCGATTATTTGCAACTCAAATTTAAATATTTACATCTGAAGTTAATTATTTAAAAATATTTAAATATTTACATTTAAAGTTAATTATTTAAAAAAAATCCCACAGCAATTCATTCAATGTCTTTTTTATAATTTAGTGTGAAAGTTAAATAGTTAAAACAGGTTTGGGGCATTTTATTAATACTCAGGAAAAAAATAATGTACGAGGCCTGGAACTGGAGGCAAGTTAGGTAACTTCTCCTGGCTAGTAAATACCCTCTCCAACCAACATGAAATTGAAACATCTCCAATTCAGCTTGAGTCAGGTGCCTGCAAGAAGACGAAGATTGGCAAGAACATAGCATTGGAAACTTTATGCACCTTTTTTTTTTTTTTTTTTTTTTTTTTTTTTTTTTTTTTTTTTTGCTTCAGGAAGCCAAACAATGATTTGGGTCATAGAGTAGTACTCCTAAGGCTGATGCCTGGAAATGGAACTACTCATTGGTTTACAGAATTATTTACTTAGTTAATTGGTTAATTACCACTAAATGAATGGTTGGCGATTTGCTGACTTAGTTTTAAAAGGCCAATCTAGAGGGGTGTGGATAATCCAGTAGTGACCTTTCTGTTAAGCTGCTAAGTCTGTCTGATTTCGTAGCTTTCTTAAGTTTCCCACCATGTACACCAACAGCAGACAGTTGAGCATCTCTTCTCTGCCAGCTCCTCTAGATATCTCTGTCCATGACACCCTRTTTTTTTCRTCCTTTTACATGTCTCACATTCACCTCATCTTTCTGCATCTCAGTCACCAGTCACCCCATCCCTAAACTCACCCCATACCTGCACTTTTCCTTACYGAGAACAGTAGCCAACTAGAGAATTGCAACACTTTAGCCCAATTTGTTTCCTAAGATCAACCCCAGGCCACGGCATGTACAGCCATGGTTACCATCCAAAGTCAGGAATTCTGGCACAAGTTTCTACCAATGGTAAGGCTACTTTAAGCATCTTCCAATMCAACAAGTTGAGGGAAGGATAGCATGCACGTCTTCAAGAAAATAATGTTCTTTCAAACTTTTATGAACTTGATTTTATTTCCCATTCATATAGTTCATTCGAGAATACCAGACTTAAAAATATTTAACGAATCCATTCACCTAGGACATGCTTTCAGTGATCACACTTTTCAAAGGGGTTTGATTGAAGCTGTCCTGTATGTGTCTCTGCAAAATCTTGATCCCCATCTTTACCATCATTTGGATAAGTAAATCAATGCAGTTTGTCTAAGCTGTGCTTCATTGTGGCCTCCAACCCTCCATCCATATTGCTTCCTTGATAAAATGCAGGAAAATTAGAATCTGTTCTCATTTGTCCTTATTTAGAATTCTCATAAGCTTCATGCATATGCCTTGCAGGAAGGAATCCAAACATTTCCAAAAAGTATTCAAAGTATNTGACTTTCTTTTGCCCTGGCAACTCCCTTCTTTTTGCCCTTATTATTTGTGTTCTCCAAGACTTCCTTGAAATTCCATCGATTATTTGCAACTCAAATTTAAATATTTACATCTGAAGTTAATTATTTAAAAATATTTAAATATTTACATTTAAAGTTAATTATTTAAAAAAAATCCCACAGCAATTCATTCAATGTCTTTTTTATAATTTAGTGTGAAAGTTAAATAGTTAAAACAGGTTTGGGGCATTTTATTAATACTCAGGAAAAAAATAATGTACGAGGCCTGGAACTGGAGGCAAGTTAGGTAACTTCTCCTGGCTAGTAAATACCCTCTCCAACCAACATGAAATTGAAACATCTCCAATTCAGCTTGAGTCAGGTGCCTGCAAGAAGACGAAGATTGGCAAGAACATAGCATTGGAAACTTTATGCACCTTTTTTTTTTTTTTTTTTTTTTTTTTTTTTTTTTTTTTTTTTTGCTTCAGGAAGCCAAACAATGATTTGGGTCATAGAGTAGTACTCCTAAGGCTGATGCCTGGAAATGGAACTACTCATTGGTTTACAGAATTATTTACTTAGTTAATTGGTTAATTACCACTAAATGAATGGTTGGCGATTTGCTGACTTAGTTTTAAAAGGCCAATCTAGAGGGGTGTGGATAATCCAGTAGTGACCTTTCTGTTAAGCTGCTAAGTCTGTCTGATTTCGTAGCTTTCTTAAGTTTCCCACCATGTACACCAACAGCAGACAGTTGAGCATCTCTTCTCTGCCAGCTCCTCTAGATATCTCTGTCCATGACACCCTRTTTTTTTCRTCCTTTTACATGTCTCACATTCACCTCATCTTTCTGCATCTCAGTCACCAGTCACCCCATCCCTAAACTCACCCCATACCTGCACTTTTCCTTACYGAGAACAGTAGCCAACTAGAGAATTGCAACACTTTAGCCCAATTTGTTTCCTAAGATCAACCCCAGGCCACGGCATGTACAGCCATGGTTACCATCCAAAGTCAGGAATTCTGGCACAAGTTTCTACCAATGGTAAGGCTACTTTAAGCATCTTCCAATMCAACAAGTTGAGGGAAGGATAGCATGCACGTCTTCAAGAAAATAATGTTCTTTCAAACTTTTATGAACTTGATTTTATTTCCCATTCATATAGTTCATTCGAGAATACCAGACTTAAAAATATTTAACGAATCCATTCACCTAGGACATGCTTTCAGTGATCACACTTTTCAAAGGGGTTTGATTGAAGCTGTCCTGTATGTGTCTCTGCAAAATCTTGATCCCCATCTTTACCATCATTTGGATAAGTAAATCAATGCAGTTTGTCTAAGCTGTGCTTCATTGTGGCCTCCAACCCTCCATCCATATTGCTTCCTTGATAAAATGCAGGAAAATTAGAATCTGTTCTCATTTGTCCTTATTTAGAATTCTCATAAGCTTCATGCATATGCCTTGCAGGAAGGAATCCAAACATTTCCAAAAAGTATTCAAAGTATYGCCCAGTGTGGCTCAGTTCTGCTTCTCACTGCTATGCGTTCTCTATCCTGACCACTATCATGTTTTCTGAATATACTGATGATTGGGAACTTTCTTCAGATCCCAAATGAGATATTTCTCCTTAGCAAAACATCTTGGTAATCAGAGGGAGCCTATCCCTCTCATCCCTCTACTCTGTAGACATTCTTCCCATCTCTATATTAATGCTCTTCTTCTCTCTCTAAACCTAGAACTAGACGAATCACATTGCAGGGTCATGTGTGCACATCTGTGTGTGCAGGCCAGACGATAACCTCTGGTATTGTTTTCCAGGCAYGATTCCGGGTGTTTCTGAAATGGGGTCTCTTACTGGCATAAAATATGCCAAGTAGTCTAAGCTTGGTAGCCAATGACTCAGATAGTCACTTGTCCCTTGGTGCTATCATGTTTCTTTTTGTTTCCCAGTGTCTTACAAAGATGAGTGAAAGATGTTCCTTAGCAAAGTTTGTGAATAACAGAGATGGCAATAGAACTGATACAATTTCTTTGACTATGAGTGAACTGGTACTGGACATATTTTAGTTCACGAGGGATATAATCACTGAAGGCAAACACATATTAAATTCTTTTATTACCATTGGCAAGGCTATTTAAATAACCTCAATTGAGGCCACTTCTGAAAGATTAATTTCCAGACTAGGATTTCTGCTATACATCTGTTTATGTGCACCAGTGTAGAATTATTTCAATTTGTGGAGGAAAGTAAAATTCCATTACACTTATGGATTCTATAACATTCTTTGTAAACCTAGATGTAAGCTGGATCATTCTGAGTAGTGATGTCCCCCTTTTGGTTTCCTCTAACCAAGTTGTAATAGTATCGAATGCCAGTGGGTGATCATTGAAAGAAGATTCTTGAGGAGTCATCTGGAGTGTCCGGTGTTGCGCTTTGCACTTACTCTGTGATATTTCACTAGCTGTCCATAATGAAGACACACAAACATGCAAGGGATTCTGAGTATCGAAGTTTGGAAAGAAATTTAGAAATACACAAGAACATGACTGGATTCAGACATGTGCTTTTGCGCACACATACAGATAACCTCATTAGTCAGGACACTGGCAGGAAATAGATGGCTTACTCAGAGGGTGTAAGAGAAATGAATTTTATGAGACTGCAGAAGAACAATCAGTTGTAGGAATGTCAACAAAGGGATTGAGGTATTAGAAAGTGACCAGTCAGAAATGGTTACTTCCAAAGCCTAGAGATGAAGAATGAAGTATTAGGAGTCCAAGGAAAAGAATTCCTGGCCAGAAATCTTGTATTTGGGGTTCAAGCCACTGCCTATCCAAAAGGAGCCCACATCAAGAATGGGAGGTAATAACAATCCTTGTCTTCTATGTTTTGGTTTCTACCAGTGTCAACCATCAACTGATGTCCACCAGAAAGCAAGCACATAAACAAGGCAGAGGTGTTAGAATAGATATAGAAGGGTAAAACAAAGAATGAACGACATTATCATAAAGACATCAGACAATTGACTAGGAGAGAAAGAACTGATAAGCACAAGTCAGTAATCTACACAGGATGCCTGAGTTTAGAGTTACTGCAGAAGATGGCAGTTTTGTAGAATAAACAGCAATGATCTTCTATCTTGTTGAGCATCTAAGGCAGTTTAATCATTCAAGGTAGGAAAGATGGGAGACACGAACCRTGACCTGTAAGCCTTCATGTCTTCATTCCACCTTGAAGCAGAACAGTGGCGATCAAATCTGTTTTTTTTTTCCACAAAATAATATGTGGGATTTCATGAGACATGGGCTGATGTAAAGAAATGACTCGAGAGTACAAATTAGATTTCCTTGTTTAATCAGTGAAGTAAGCATCACTTGAAGGAAACAAAATCTAGTAATAAGTACTAGTTTTTTTTCATCTGTAAAATGGAGGTGAAAAAAAAGTATATCCAAGAAGAACTGTAGCGTTGAGAAGATCAAATAAGGAAATGGATTCGGTTTGCTTTTGAGAAACTTAACAAGCTCTACAAATGTCAGGCCCTATCACTTCTGGATGCTATCTCCCAAAGCTGGTCCCTGGGTATGTGCTTGCCAATCATCATATCCTGTCTTTTGGACTATCTTCCCTTAACACATGGAGTACTTCACTCAACTCCAACTGAAACATCACACACAAAGGGAAGATAAGCAGTGAGGAAATCCAAATGTGTTGGCAATACCACTGCATGTTAAAAAGAAAGAACAAGATTCCCGTTGAACCTCATTTCTCCCGTGCATAACTCCTCTTTCCATAGGTTCTATTAACTTCAAAGGGAGCTCCATGCATGTAAATGATTATATTTATTGGATGCGCCAACTCCTTCTTATCCTCCGGGCACAATTAGAAATATCATAGAAAATGAGTGTTAGAGACTTGGATCCATATTTGATATTCTATGGGAAATTTCCCATCGTTACAGATGTTAAAAACCCTGCCCAGCAGTCCAGTTCTGAATTTGAGGTATTCGCCCTTTTATAGCCTTGCAGTTGTTTTCCTGGCCCCTGTGGCTTTAGAATCCTCTGCTTCCAATAAAATAAACTTATTTTCTTTATATCTATATAAACAGGTGATAGTCTTTGGCAGGTATACAACTTGGTCTAATAATACAAGTTCAGACCGCATAGAGAATTGCTAGTGCTTTCCTATGATTATCTCATAAACACAGAAATTCTGTTCCAACATCCATTTCACTCCGGGAAATGCTATGGAGTCACAGCCCAGGATCTAAATTCCAGGATGCTCGGTTCAATATTCCACTCACTAAACTACAGTGTGAGTCCAGGGTTCGATGTAAATTCAGGCATTATCACTATTCTCGTTAAATAGTGAGGTTTCTCTGGTAAGAATCTATTGAAWCAATGAAAGCCCCTTGGTGTATACAGAGCCCTGGGCCTTTTACAGCAACTCGGTGTTTACCCATTCTGTATTCAGGAGTCTTATAACTTATAATGAATGGATGGGTCTCTGAGGCTGACTGTGGCAAACAACTTAATGTCCTCGTTCTGTTCAATCAGTAAATATAAGTACTACCGACATCTGGCTTCAGCAATATTGTGGGTGTGTGTTTGTGTGTTTACAAAGTCACCGAAGAGGACAAGTTAATATTCAACTGTACAATCTTTTCAAGTGTCACATGGAGAAAAGTAATGAACCTTTCAAATGAAACAGATTGAATTACTATGAGAGAATGATATATTCACATGGTGAGCATATCTGTACTGAAAGATATTTACATATAATGATTCTTTCCAATTCACCTTGCAGACCAATAAATAAAGCTACATCAAAGTAATTTAGGCCCAGCTTGAATTATTTGTAATGAATGAGGAGAGTCTAGCTTTAGTAAATATTTATAAAGCAAAATAATCTGAAGTCTATATAGCAATCAAATTTTTAGTGAAAATATGTGTAAGTGGGTTTATTTTGAAAGGAAACATCCTACTCCGAGTGTCATAACCAATTAAATTCTCCAGGTAATGACCCCATTTGCATAGTGAGCGGAACCCACAAGTGGGAATTTTAATGGGTACACCACCTGAGTACAGTAATTGGGAGTGACACAACTTGAACTAGTTTTGTGCTTACCTCACTGAAATTCTACTCAGATTATTTTGAATGTCAAGCTACAAGTCAAATTCCAAGATGATGGATTTGTTCTTTTTTAAGCATCAAGTCTGAATAAAAAGAAATGCACGGCGTAGCTTCGCGTTAAGTCATCTTGTGTGTCTTTCTCCCCATTGCTCCCTTTCCTTCAGTGATTGCAATTTAATTTTATTCATTAATTTGTGAATAATTAGATAAAAAAAAAAGAATGTCCCCAGCAGCTAAATTGCTTTTGGATCGCAAGTTAATGTACTTTTTACCAGAATGTGTATTATATAGTTACACTAGCATAACAGTTTACTAAAATGTAATTGTGTCAATATGTCCAATTATACTTTCTGATGATAAAACAAAATCTAAGGTAATGAGTATTCCGGAGCGTTTCACTTGTCCCTTACCTTGATGCCGATAAAACATACTTTCCGCAGAGCTGATCAGAGATGACTTGTCACCTGAAAGTGCTACTTCTAAGATATTCTCTGTATCTCTCGGGCACTATTCATGCTCTTAAAAAGAACTGTGCTCTCTGATTGAGGGATCATATGACGGCCACATTAAATTATATAATAAAGGAGATTTAAWAACTCTTAACAGTCAGACACATGATGAACTGTGCTTTCCAGGTTTTGGAGGTGACATTTCAAAACCTCTTTTGTTTCACTCCAAGACTGCTTTCAGTCCTGTTTGCAGGTGTTCGACACAACTCAGCCACATCTGTAATTGGCATAGCATCCAGCAGACAGGCTCTGTACATCTTTACACTGCAACCTACCAAGTTAAGAAATGGATTGGTTCAATATAAAACAGCAGGCTGTTTTTAGACATAGTTACTAGTGCACAAGCTTTAATATGGCTTGGCCTCATCCTATAATGAGATCTTTTGGTTCCCTGCTCCACAGACTTTTATTCCTTTGGAAAAGGCTATGAACTATGTCAAGTGGCTCGGAAGCTTTTGTCCACCCCTCTTTCTTGGCTTTGGAATGGGATTCCTTTGCTTCTACCCCTTTATGCATCAGACAGAACTTAAGAACCGTTTCAGTTTTTTTTTTTCAAGTTAAACTTAGAATTTCTGTGTTTGAATTTGCTTTTTGCTATTAAAAAGAAAAAGAAAAGAATAATTACTTCCCCAACTAAATTTCTCAAAGGGGGGCTGTTTGGAGATAAATCCCTAACTGCAGGGCTCTGATTGGTCTTTAACAGCTGTATCTTTAKCTCCAGGTGGCGAATGTGTCAAAGGATAGGTTTCCTAAAATAATTTCTTCACAACCACCTCCCAATCAGGTAAATGATTCTAGGCTGAGGGAATGCTTTTTGATAGAGACATAAACAGATATAAATAATGCACGAACAAGCAAGGRCACTAGGARCATGASTGACTGTCCAGTTGGGAGACAGGTAAGTGCTCATTTGGGAATTCTTGCTTCTGAGCCTTAGTTATGGCTTCGTGGAAAACACATTCTGTCTCGGTTTGGTGAAGGATTCTGGTCTGTAGCTAGGGTCTGGTCCTGGCTTTGACTTCCACTTCCAGTTTAGCTACTGATATTAAAATTTGATCTTCTGGGTAACATTTAGAGTCATAGTCCTTTATTTTTAAAAAGATCTGTCTGGCCAGGCAGTGGTGGCACATGCCTGTAATCCCAGCACTCTGGGAGGCAGAGGCAGGCAGATTTCTGAGTTCGAGGCCAGCCTGGTTTACAGAGTGAGTTCCAGGACAGCCAGGGCTACA
>BDUI01003099.1:65204-81297 GCA_002335545.1 Apodemus speciosus | reverse complement strand
TTTGTTCAGAATGTTATAGTTTGCTTTTCTTGCAACCAGAATTGATTCTATTTTAAGTTTGATGTTAAACCTAAATTACTAGAAGGCATTAACAAGAATTTACTTTACCTTTATAGGTAGATTAAAGTTATTCAATTTTGTATACCTGTTGCAGTGTATGCAATTTTGTATGCTGTGTTGCAGTATGTAAATATTGGTCTATTGCATTTTTGAAAGTTATAAAAATAGTACTAATGATAGTGAAAAGAAACCAAA
This sequence comes from Apodemus speciosus, assembly GCA_002335545.1. Taxonomy (NCBI): domain Eukaryota; kingdom Metazoa; phylum Chordata; class Mammalia; order Rodentia; family Muridae; genus Apodemus; species Apodemus speciosus. Next base: position 81,042 of record BDUI01003099.1, on the reverse strand, counting down.
TCTTCACACATGCAGCTGAGATGAGACGCCAGTCATCAGCYGTGGTGACGCCAATGCTTCAGTATCGTTAGTTGCTTTCACACTAGAGAGGCCAAATTATGTAACAAATCTRAAATTATGAGAAAACGTCCCTAGTGATGGTACCTTCTTATATATGTTGGCTGTTAGTTATCAGAAAAATAGAAATCTAAAAATTAAGTTTTGTTGCTAACAAATTTTCATAAATTATCTTTTGGTCTAGTATTAATTTTAGTAGTGTTGTTCTTCCTGATACAGCCCACAAGTTTCATTTTGAACACACTAGATTATATGGCAAATAGTTTTTTAAATATAATTAYCCCAGTTTTGAGTATTGAACCTAGGGTCTTGTGTGTGCTGGGCAAGCAGGCACTTTATTCCTAAACCACATGCCTCTCCTAGTTTATTTTATGCATAGTATAATTTACACAGAAGTTGTAAGAACACTGTAAGACATGGAGAGTACAAGGTGTGTGTGGAACTAAAGCATTTCTAGCAGGAACCAAAGCACGGAGAACTGGCGATCCTGCTTTCATGGAGGGCATTGACTAATGGATGTTCACAGAGTGGTAGACGGACAAAGTGACAGTGCRGAAAGACTGACTTTGCTTAGTAGTGCTGGCAATAAGCTAAATGTGAAGGAGGTGATTAGAAAGGAGCTAGCAGAGAAGAGCGCTGTCTCATGAAAGGAATTAATATTTCAAGAACATGAATTGTATGACATGTGAATGTCCAAGCAAGAGGTCAGGAGTGTAGCAAACAGATACGGCCGCCTAGAGATGATTATAAACAATAGAAAAAACGTTAAGTACATCGACCATTCAAAAATATGCTTTTATTTCCTCATTCAATTTCCGTTATTTTTTTCCTAAATCATAGCTCTTGAAGTTTGGAGTCATGAAAGTTAATGAGGGTTCTTTACAATTGGTAACTGTTAAGTTTTAATCCTCTAATTTTTATTACCTGATATAAAATTTATTCATTTTAATTGTAGAATACACAAATGTCAAGGAACTTTGAAGAAACCTCAATAATTTAAACCATATATCTCTGTTCTTAGTGAAAAATGAAAACACCCCAAAGGAGGTTTTATGTGGAGTAAACGAGGTCTGGAAATGGTCTGTATTGAGACCTAATGGCCTTTTGATGTCTGATTCTTTGATTTTGCCTTTTCTTTTTAAAGGGGTGCTATGTGATTATAATTAGAAACATTTCAAGTTCTTTACTTGGAGAGCTAATTGTTCCTCAGCTCGTGCCATGATGACTAACCGTTTACTTCAAAATGGTAGTAGTGTTTGAAATGGTTACTACAGAGATTCACCGTGTTTAGTGAAGAATGCTTCAGTTCTTCATGAAGGTTTTATCATGACTATCATGTGTACTCATTTGTTTTGCATGTTGTGGCTTTCTTGTATATATTATCTATTAAACAGGCTTTATTTTAATAATCTCTAACTAATTTGTTGTGAATATTAGTTTGCTTTTCTTGCAACTAGAATTAAGTATATTTTAMGTTTGGCGGTAAACCTAAATTACTAAAAGGCATAATAAGAATATACCTTAATAGGTGGATAATGGTTATTCAATTTTGTATTAATATAATCATTTGTATTATCTTGAGAAAACTTATCCATATAATTTAGTAAGTTCCCAAAATCTGAGCATAATTTTCTTCTTACAAATAGCTTTCTTGAATACCAGTGTGGTGGTAAAGGGGACAGCTGTTCTCTCTTCTCCACTCTGCTGGGGCATCTGAAACCAGTTTAGATCCAGAGCAGTCAAAGCTTGCAGTTCATTGTAAACATTCCTTAGCTCCAGTGAGCATGCTGATTTAACCCTCCCTCTGCGAAGTACAATGTGAAGCTCGCAGAAGAGAGCAATGTGCTCAAGCAGAGAAAGAAATGTATTTTCTGTTTAGTGGTTCTTTGTAGAAATGTCATCATAGAACACTACATTTCTTTTCATGAGGACACATGGAGTGTGATGGCCAGGAACCTTCTTACTGACAGAGCCATTTTTGACACTATTTCACACTATAAGCTTAATGTGTAACATGAGATTCCTCTTAGGCTTATTAGGTGCTTGCTTTAGAATCCAGCAAACTCATTTTAAACCAGCTTATGTATTTAGCTTCTTGAGTTTCATTAGAATTGCAATTCCACTTTTACAGTGAAATGTGGTGAAAAAAACATGATTGGGGGAGTGAAATCAGCTAACAATGTAAAGCCTTACTCCATTTTAGTATTTACAGTAAACACAATACTTAAATGCCACGTCTTCAAAATACTCCTGTGTAGTTATCTGTTACCTGCTAGGAGAGCTGGAGTTTCAGAAATGGAGCAACTTGACAGCATCTCATAAATGATCCGTTCCTGAGCTTAGCTTCATACCTGGGACTTCCGAGTCTAAGTCTCTGATACAGACAAAAAATAAATAAATTCTACCTTCTCTGTCACCAAAGTGGGTATTTTTGCCTGTTGTTGTTGTTGTTGTTGCTTTTGACAGGGTTTCTCTCTGTAGTCTTGGCTGGTTTGGAACTTGTTAAGTAGCCCAGGTTAACTCATCTTGTAAATGATCTTACTTCCCTTGCCTTCCAAATACTAGGATTCTATTCTAGGCTTAAGTTACCACTCTAAACTTGACAAAATAGTTTTCTTTTTGTGTTTTCTAAATTACTTGACTCGAATTACTTATAAGTGTGTCCATTAACCCCACGTGAGTCTATTGTACCCCAGATGACTGCTCACTCCATTCTTTCCTACAGCGTACCTCCCTTTTCCTGATATGATATTGGGCCTAGGTTGGCCTCCTGATCCAAAGGGACCAGTTTGAACCCCTGAGGTTCCAAGACCTTAATTCTACGGTTGATAAAGCTTCTAGGATTGATAACATTACATGGGTTTGACTCAGTCTCTTTTGTTAACCACTGTGTCATGTACAGTCCTCTCTGACTATGGACATCTGAAATCTAAAAACCTGGTAGACTAAAGCAAACAAGTTTAGAAGCTGAAAACCTGAGAAGTTACTGTATTAGCTATTTTTGTTTTTGTGGCAAAATAGATAAGAATTTAAGGGAAACAAGTTATTTTGGCTCATGGTTTGAAGGTGTAGTCCATCATGATTGCCACAAACAGGAGGGTGCTTGCTGGCATCTGGATAGAACAAGTACAGTGAAAGGGGAATTCCAGTGTTCTGCTTTCTCCCTTTTCCATTCTTATTTAGTCTGGATGCCCAGCCAGATTAAAATTGAGTCTGCCCTTCTTTGTTGAGCATCTCTAAGAAACTCCTCATGGACGTTCCCAGCGGTTTCTTCTAGGATATTATAAATCTTTGTCTTATWGGCAAGGAAGTTAGTCAACAGCTAATATGGACTATAGTCAAACCAAAGTTTTCAGCAGTTGCAYCAATGTAAGGGAACTGGGCAAATGCAGCGGGAGACAAAAAGTTTATAAGAGACACAGCTGTGGATCCGGAGCGTAATGTTCTTCTGCTCCATGTCAAGAGAGAGGCTTTTCTGAGACCTTGCATCTTCACAGTCATTTTATTCAGTTACTGTGAGTTTGGGGATTTATTTAGTTGAAAGCRAAATTAGAAGTAGACTAACTGTAGTCTATATACTGTAATTGCACATACATTACTTTTTAAAGGGACACTTTTTCTTGTAAAGAATGAAAGTGAATTTTCCTTCCTTATTGAAACTATCGCCGATTATGAAAGTATCATATCATATCAAAGTATGAATTAGTATGGGGATAGTTAAATTCTGTAGACTCTTTAGGAAATTTAARTTAGATCATTTATAAATAAAATTAGCGTATTGCCACATAATTGAGAACATGTTGGTATTTTGTTTCTCCAACAGTTATAAACTCTGAAAACTTGTGTGAAATCTTAAAATTTTATAACATTTTTAATTTGCAAAAGATTAGAGGCTAATATATAACACCCCTTTTCCTGTTAAATTCAGAACTCAATTTGGAAAGCAGGAGGTCAGGAAACCTCTCCACATGAGGCTAAGTGTATTCACCAGACCACTTTCAGAGCTTTCCCCAAGGGACCATGCACTGATGACAGGCCAGTCCTGAACKGAGAGGAAAGGAGCTGAACTCACTAGTTCCTCTTATTTCTTCCAGAGTAAAGGGCTGTTAGTCTGTGTGAAAAGGAAGGCAGGGAACTTTTCTTGTTGAAGGCTTCAAAGTGCTTATTGTGTGGGCAATTTATTTAATATGGGAAAATTGCAACTATCCACCACACCTGTTCACATATAACCAATGTTAATGGTTTATAATTTATTCATATATTTTAATAATGAATGTCATTAGGCTATATCTTTTCTTTTTCGCCAGAAACAAACTTTTTTCTTCTTCACATTTTATAAATCTGCCATGTTTGTGAATAATACCCAGATTAGTCTTTACTTAAATCCTTTAAAATTTTTGATACTTGTTTTATTTCCCAGAATATGTTTTGTCTTGATTTATGTTCTGTGTACTCATGAAATGGTTATTTATTCTCTTGTGTGTTATGGCAGAATGTTTTATGAATGTCATTAAGGTCGGGTTTATTGATAATTTATTCAATTTCTGTTTGTTTTTCTCTGTCATATTTTTCTGTGAATTATTAATAATGGAGGATATTTAAATTGACGGTTCTAATTAAGCATGTGTTTGTCTTTGTAGTTCTGTAAGTTTTGTGTTTTTAACTTTTGTTTCCTATTTATTGATAAACTCGGTAGTTCCTTAAGTATGATGAAATGACATTGACAACACTCTTTGTTCTGAANGCAGGGTAATATAGGGAGAAGGCATATCACAGGGAGTTCAGAAAATGGCTATATCAGCTGCTTGTAATGACAGCCTGGATGCTCTATCATCCCATGGATGCCCCCCTGAAGGGATTTGGTTTGATGTGGAAGAGAGAGCGCTAGGGGCAAACTTGCTTTGTAACAATCTCCCTCAACATAATTAAACCAGCTCTACAACACCAAGAAGTCACTCACTAGAGATGGGCACTGATCAACTGGTTAAGAGATTAGCCAGTTAACTAATCAACTTAAACAGTTGATTAGTGCCCATCTCTGTGACCCAAACACCTTACCTAGACCCTATTTCCTTACAGTGTGGTTCTATGAACAAAGTTTCCTGCACATTAATTTGGCTAGGGGTGGGGGAATGGGGGTGATGAGGGGTGGGGAGGTATAGGTGCACACAGCAAAGCAGAGAGTGTGGTCAATCTTTCTGGTACTGGTGGCAATGATTTATCTTTGCTTCATCAGATTCTGAGAGCTTCTAGAACACAAAACTGTCTAGTTCATCTCCCTATCTCCAGCCAGGTACATAAAGGTTTGCCAAATGACATGTGTGAGACTTGAGCAGGACTGCCTATCTTCACACTTAACTGCACACACCAGAGACCACAAGAGAGAAGCCTCCTGCACCTGAGCCCAAAGCAGAGAATGCCCATGATGCCACCATCCCAGTCATTGGGTACTCCTCCTAACTGTCATCCATCATAGTCACTGAGGAACGGAGCCCATGAAACTAGGCATCACAATGAACCAGAGGCAGGAGCAAAGCCTGGGAACAAGAGAGGGCAAGGCCACRGGGAGGTGGGGGAAGAAAGACTGTGGGGAAGAGCATCAGCTGGGCTGATGAGGACTCAAGGACCATATTAATTATTTTTATATCCACTCGATTATAATTATGAGTTTCAGTGTACTATTTGCCTAAAGCATGTTCTCCCACTATGCCTGGACCTCTTTTTTTCTCCCTCATTTAAAAGTAAAATTAAGTATCTCATGATGGTTTTACTTGTGCTCAAAAGGTGAAGAAGAAATGAAGTGAACATTTCAGGTCTCTGATCATTGTTTTTTCCCTGAGGAAAACTTCCTGCTGTCTGCTGGTTTATATGTTTGGTTGCCTTGTTGAACCAATGCGAGAGGATATAGTTAGAGCAGATCACCCCTTTATGAAGGTTGGAGGCCATACCTCTGTGAATGCATGTGAGAACAGCCTGGGAATATTTGAGAAACACTTGGTGATGATCTAACACTTCATGAATAGGGGAAGAAACGGTGCTCATTGGACATGAAGAATGGAAAGTAGGAATTTTCTCACCATCACTAATGAACACTTTCATTCTACCCCAAGAAGTCCATATTCTAAATGAACAACCCTTCCCTGCTTTTCTGGCCAGATGGGTTACRAGAACTGATGAACCGTTAGCTTCTGGTGGCACAAAGTTCAAAGTAACTGTAAGCCCTACCCAGTTACCAACTAGAACTGTATGAGAATAAGCCACTGTGGCTGAGTCCTGTTGGGTGATGGAGGGGAAGGTGTTTAGGGGCAACTTTTGCCTTCTGAACCATCATGACCACTCCAGAGATAGCTGAAACCCAGGCACAGAAGCAGGTCAAAYGTATCCTGCTAGTGTTCTTCCTTTATCTTATTTTGGTATAGCTGAGTAGCYACTGTGATGAGAGCCCTGTAGGGAAGAACGGCCCYARATGGGTGTTATTGTGATCTGACACTGTGTTCTAAAATCTTTAAAAGTAAGCAATATAGTTGGAAACTATAGTGTGTTTGTCTGATGCTTAATACTGGCCTTCATGATCTGGTTGTCCCCAATGAGCAGATCCTCACATACACCAAATGATACTACATAAACCTTGCTCCACAACATAACTGGTCAATAAAAGGATAGAGCCTGTGATTGAGCGGTAGAGGGAGAAAGGAGGGGTTTGAGGATGAGTGGAGATGTTGTAGGTAGAGAGAAGAGAGGAAGAAAGGAGACAGAGGTAGAAGAGGCCACCATAAGAGGAGATGGACCATGAGCATATGACCAGAAAAAAACAGCAAAYAACAAGGAACAACGTGGCYGAGAAATAAGTTAGAATAGCTCCAAACATGCACAATGTAGGCTTATAGCTTGTAAATAAAATACCTATCATGAATCTTTTATACAGGATAGCTAGAATTATAAATTCATTTTACAGGAAGCATCAAGGCAGTACAGGCTGCACTGAGAACCCATGAGCAAAACAGTGGAGGAGAAAGAAATGCCAGTGACGTATGAAGAGGCAGCCAGGAATCTGTCCAGAGATTGTTCTCTGCCTGGGAGAACAATCTGATTGCAAAGTCACCATAAACACTTTCCATTTAGACCTTACTTAAGGAAATGATTTTAGTGAGCTGTGACTATCTCATGCAATCATCTTAAAATAGGATGGGTATTAAATGTTGATAAAAACAATCTCATAGAACAATAGTGGGTGGCTTTGTTCATCTCAAGTATRTTGTTTAAAATAAACACAGGTAAATATGAAGAGGGCAGAAATTATTTTTAAACACTGACACAGTCATCCCTGAGTCTTGATTGAAATTAGGAGGTAAAATCCATGGTTAATCTGAGCTACATAGTGAGTTTTGGAGCAGCCTAAATATAAAGTTTCAGACTTCCTCTCTTTCTTTTTTATTGTGGCATAAACCACCAACCAACCAATCAAGCAATATCCTTAATTAAAGGGATTTTATGTGCCCTTTATATATTTAACAACTGCTTCTCCTCTGTTTCTAGATTCACATTTTATATTAGCCACTAATCTATTAGTCTGANGACCAGCCCATGTATGCTCCTGGTTGGTAGCTCAGTCTCTGGGAGTCCCTGGGGTCTGAGTAAGTTGAGATTATTGGTCTTTCTGTGGGGTTGGTCTCCCCTTCAGCTTCTTCAACACTTCCCCCTAATTCAACCATAGAGGTCCTCGGCTTCAGTTCAATGGTTGGGTGTAAGTAAGTATCTGCTTCTGTCTCAGTCAGCTGCTGGTAGGGCCTCTGAGGGGACAGTCATGCCAGTCTCCTGTCTGCAAGTACATCATAGCATCAGTAATAGTGTCAGGCCTTGGAGCCTTCTYTTGAGATGGATCCCAAGTTGGGCTGGTCATTGGACCACCTTTCCTTTAGTCTCTGCTCCATTTTTGTCCCTGCAGTTCTTTTAGACAGGAACAGTTCTTGGTCAGAAAATTTGATTGTTGGTTAGCAGCCCTGTCCCTCTGCTTGAGGCCCTCAGTGAAGGTGAGTGAGATAACTCCGAAGCAAAAGGACCCATGTGCTACATACTCACTGATCAGTAGATATTAGCCCAAAGTACAGAACACCTAGGATACAACCCAGAGAGTATAAGAAGTGTGACAATTAGAAAGGCCCAAGTGAGGACGTTTCAGTTACATTTAGAAGGGAGAAAGAAATAATCCCGGACAATAGGAGAGGGGAGGGGAGGGGGAAGGGGAACAGGATTAGGTATGAAGGTGGACAGGAGCATAGCCCAGAGGGCCAAGAAAATGAATGTAGATAAGCAGCATTTGGGATGGGGGTGGAGGGACCCTCTAGAAAGTACCAGAGACCTGGGAGGTGAGAGACTCTAAGGCCTTGATGGGAGTGACCTTAGATGAAATGTCCAACATTGGGGAGAAGGAATGCAGGGTGTACTTTTAATAAAGTATTTGAAAGATACTACTTAAGTGTCTTCTCTTTTCATTGTTTGCCATGGAAAATCTGATATCACCTTTTCCCAGTTATTCTTTAACACTTTTTCTTTCTTTAGAGAAATTTGATTATCTTGTAACTTGTATTTTCCTGCATATTGCCTATATTTGTAGCTCTTGAATCTGTAGGTTAGTAAATCTTGCTAAGTTAAAAAAATGTTTTGTTATTATTTCTAAAAAATATGTATATCATTATGTCTTTTCTTTCTTTTTTCATACTCTAAATATAGACGTATGAAGTTGCTGACAGTTTTCATGGGTTCTCTGACTTTCCCTTCCTATGCCTCAGCTCAGGTTCCACTGCTACATCCACACCTCTGGCCTTTTCCTTAGTGGTGCAGAACCTGTCTTTAATTCCAGGCACTGTGCTTTTCACTGCATGTGCAGTCTCATCTCTGGAAGTGCAAATGGCACAGTAATTCTTAGCTTTAGCACAGACTACTTTTGGCCTCCATGCCTCCTCCAATCTGGCTGCTGTTTGTCCCTCGAGTTGACCTGTCTTTCCGTCCACACTTGTTCAGCTCATGGCCCTGTGTGGGAGAATGCTGACCRTCTTTTCTCTTCCTCAGTCTTGTTCATCCTTTAGTTAACTTTATTGCCAGTTTCTTTTGTGAAGTTCTGTCTTTATTTATATTTGTATTCATTTATTTAAAACAACTTAAATAATTATAATTAATCTATGTATTTATTAAGTCAATGGTAGCTTATGTTCATTCTTTTTGTTAATCCAGTGCATTTCTTCTTGAAAGCTAGTAAGTGGATGGGATGAGACTAGTTCAGAAATGCTTTCCCAATGTTTAGTATCGTGCCTGGTATTAGATGAGTAATCAGTATGGTAATGAGAGGCTAATTAACGAATTCTAAATGGCTTCAGATTAACTACTGAGCTTTTCATTCTGCCATGTACTTTGTCAAATTTGGAAAGTAAATTTTCTAAGTTTCCATTTATTTANTCCAATAAGATCCAATTATAGATTGTGATCATGTTGCCCCTTAAGGTGATTATACTCTATTGAGTGTTGCAATTAACCATACATAAGGTACTTTGGTGATTATGGGCTCAATTCTAACTTTGGCTTTGTGCATTGTGAATTTTACCTTTGATGCCCACCAAGACTTGAAACACTGATCTGCTGYAWAAACTCCTTATGTTTCTGAGAATATGCAGATRTTAAATAGGACTTGATCTTTCATTTAGAAATGAAGGCAAGATTAAGCTGCAAAAAGAACATCCAGTATTGCTGGTAAACCTAACAAAGTTAACTTTATCTGGATTAAACAGAACGGTATGGTTCCAGAAGGCTTATGTGAGACTGGAGATACTGTCTTCTGGAGCCATCTGTAAGCCAGTGCAGTGCCTGTAACAGGCTGACATGGGTGGATACTTGTTGAGAATGAAGCCTCCCAAGCTAAGCAGAGCTAGTGATAAATACTCAAATAATTTTACTGTAACTCTGGTAGAAGGAAAACAAAGGAGCACTGGGTGTGGCCATAAGTACCCTGGGAGAGACACACAGAGAAATAGGATTCCCATGTGTGAGTYATGACATCTTTTCAATCTTYTGGATTAAATGTCATTACTGGATGATAAAATTAATCTGTTGGTTCAGAACCAGCATCTTTTAAAAGAGAAAGAAAAGGAAGGGGGGAATGTATGCGTTCAAGGTAAAAGGGGTCCATTTTCTTCAGCAAGCTCATTTCTCATATTATGCATATATGAGTATATATGCATGCATATCATCTATTAATCTATCAGATAGATGACAGATAGATTTATTTATCTTTGGACATGTGTCATGATGTTACAGATACTCAGAAGTTATTGATCAGAATTTCCCTACAAGGAAAGAGAAACAGTTCACATAAAGGCACGGAGTGGGAGATGCCCAACCCAGTAGAGAGCTGCAAAGAAGCTGATCTGGCTGCAGAAGAGGTTCCTGGAAGAAAGAAAATCAAATGTGTAAATCTTTTAACACAAAGGAAAAAATTTACCTCTTTTTAAAAAAATCCTTGAATGCATACACCCCCTTCCTTTCTTTCTCTTTTAAAAGATGCTGACTCTGAACCAACAGATTAGCTGGATGCTATGAATAAGAGAGTAGGCAAATGGTCCCTACAAAACATATCCTGATCAGCTAGAAAATTTGTGCTTGGGTAAGGACAAGCTAATGTAGAAGACCAGAAGAGTGAAAGACTAGGGAAGAAACCCAGTTTAGAGGGAAATATTTATTTTGGGTCATAATTAAACAAGTTTCCGTTCATAGCTACGTAGTTGGTTGGCCCACAATTTCTGGGCCCATGACAATACAAAACATCATGGTGTTTAGCAGTAGAAGCTAAGAAAGACAGGAGGAGAGAACCRGGTCCCTAGCAGGCCTCCAGAGACCATCGCAAGTGGCCTTGCACCTTCCAACTATGCCCTACCACCTAAAGGTCCATCCAACTCTCAATAGCACCTCTAATTGGACACTGAACCTTTTTAGCACATGGACCTTTGGGGACCACTTAAGACTATATTCATCTTAATTCRTTGGTTCTTTATTTTCTATTATTTGTTTTCTCCTATTTCTAGCCTTTTGAACAACAAAATTCTACACTAAGAAATGCATTACAGGGCTGGAGATAAGGGGTTTGATACCCTTTAAGAGGTCCTGATAGGCTCTTAGCAACACAGAACGATCTGAATCTTCAGCTCTAAGGGGTCCAACCCTCTACTGGCCTTGATGAGCACAAACACAACCCTACTCGTGTGTATATATACATAAAGAAATATTTTTCAAAAGCAAAAAAAAAATGATGTAAAGAAATACATTGCACATAGCCATCCCATGTGCATATCACATACAAATCAAATGAAACATTTTATAGAACAATAAATAATGTTCCTCTGTACAAGCCCCTCTGTCATTTTYCTCTCTTTTCTATTTATTTAGTTTTTAAATACCTGGAGCACACTAAATTGATTTCACATCCAAGTACTGGCTGGTGACTAATGGTTTGAAAAGCAGTATTAGATCATATGCAACTCTACTGAGATGAATAATAGGGTGAACAGTACAGCTTCTTTTACAGCTAAAAGGAGTAATATCCTTCGTTGCAGTATAGATCTACTTTCATACACCCTGTACACCAGATTTGACTTTGCAAAGCCAAGATAACATCTGTATGTGTAAGAAAGTAAGTTGCAGAGGGAGTATTTTGTATTCTGATCTCCACTTCGGCTTCTCAAASCTTTCTTAGAAATATGCTTTTAATATCATTCAGGCTGGTAGTTGTAAAGCTACTTTATAAATTTGTCTCCTGACTTACAGGTTTCTCCAGTCACAATATTTTGTAAAATTGTGGTGATGGAGAGAAGTGGAAGAAAACGAGACTGGGGTGGGGATTGGCTCTGAACTGGAGGACTTCTCTACCTGACAAAGAAGACTGAGAGGGATCTCCCTCCTTTCTTGGAAACAGAGAGAGTTCAATGAACATTCCCAACAGCCTTACCTAGGGTAAGAATGAGAACATATTTGCTAAGTTTTTATGACACACGTACATGCTTTCTGTCTTGGGGGCTGAAATGTTTAAAAGTAAGAATGACATTTTTGAATTACTTTGTTCTCTTTTGAGAACTTTGCAAATAAAGACAATTAGATCTTATTAAAATAGTCTCAACCCCAGGTCATATTTAAAGCTTTGTGAGTGATCCACATCGAGAAAAGCATTTTAAGCAAATATCTATGTTTTATTAAGTTTAACTTAAGATATATTTTTGGCAAAGATTTATTTTGAGAAGTCAGTATTTTTCCTTGTTTTTTAATTGTTGTGAAGGATATCAGCCCTTATCCAGGTGAAGAATTGCCTTGACTTATATAAAATTTATATGACTAGCTTTGCACTTCTATTACCAATAATTTCAAAATATTAAAATACCTTTGTGGTGTCATAAAGTAATATGAATATTCTACAGTTTTTAGAGGAGAACCTTTTCAGTTTTGCCTGTAGGAAGGGATTTCCCAATATCCATGAAAACACAGTGACATATGGAAACCACATTTTGAAATAAAGCTAGACAAAATGAAGATTAAACATTTCTAGTGTTTAACTTCTTATAGGCAGGATAAGGCTTGTTTGTGTATAACAGATATTACTGACTATAAAACTCTCCTAAGTGACTTCTATGAGAGAGAAGGATTAAGTGGCTCTTGTCATCACCTCTGGAAAGCATGCTGACTGAACATACTCACCTAGGATGCCATTCTCCAGTAGAGCCTTTTACTCCTGTCACCTATTAATCGAGTGCCAACCCAAGCCAGGCAGGTTTACTTCTAAACCCAGGAAACCATTTGCCCATGTTACAGTTAGAGGGAAATTCCTTTTCTCATGATTCGACAATATGGGGTTTTCCCAAAAGCACAGTCCAAATCCTTTCTTCCCTCCATTCATCCCTGGGGCAAGGGAGCAGTTTATGAACAGTTAAGTTGGAGAGAACATCCAGAAAGACTGGCTCAGCTTGGCTTCTCTTCCTAGGATGACTGTGCTGTGCTCTCCCTCAAACTTCTGGTCCCTGCAAAGGAGCATAAGCCCAGGTCTCTTGAGATGAAGTGGTCAACTCCAGGTCTCACTTCTAACCGCACCATCAAGTTGAATAAGGTACTAAAGCCAAAATCTACATCTCTCCTACATAAGGGGCACTATGGCCTTGTCATTTGCCATTGTTTCATTGTCATTAATGCAGAACCTGGGCGGGGGAGGGTGTGATNTGACCTGTAATGAGCATAGTAGGCTGTCTCTAAATGTTTACCATTTGGTTCTACTATTAGTGTTATAGGTTGTAGACAATCATTCATTAAAAGTACTAGAAAATATCTGTTGTTAGACTGAGATCATTTTTACATCACTCAGAAATCATCCTTAATAAGCTGTCCCTCACATGATAAATATTGCATTTGTATTTGATAAATAAGGAGAAAATATGCCTACTTAAAATTTGATCTATTTGTGCATAGTGATGAACATAAGTGAGAATATTTTCCAGCTACTTTGAAATATTCAAGTGCCCAGGGACAAGGCATGGATGATGTTTTTGAAGGGAATGAATATTTCAGCTCCACATTCCAGCCTTTTTTCTTCATTCCTTTGATCCGGCTTTGGTTTGCTTGTCATTGTGCTTGAATGACTTCACACTGTCTTCTTTCCCTGGTAACAAGAAATGGCTCTGTGCCTATTCCATAAGATTTAGCCTCAACCACTTTACAGGAAAAGCATCTATTTCCTTATTTACTGACATAATACTCTCTAAAATTAATTGTATCAGTTGTAATGCTAGTAAGTGCTACRTAGATGACATGTAATTTCAGTGGAAATTTTAATTAGCAGCTTCTTGAGCATAGGAAACAGTAAAAGGACTGGTTAGATTTGGAGTTTGTTTTGAAGTTTAAAGATTAAAATTTTAAAACATTGTTCCTTCATTGTATATAAGGGTTGTTTTACTTTTGAAGATCATTTCTTGTGATTTTTAAGTTCTACGATAAATATACTGATTTTTTTTATCTCCAGAGTGAGAGTTTATGCTTTATGTATATATTTATTTATACCTATATTATGGGCATGTTTAATTTTCATAAACTATTATACAAAATGTTAAATGGTGTAAGCCTTTTTTGTGGTTTTATTTTCTAATACACACCTAAATCAGGTCTTCTGAAATTAGCTTTTTTGGTGGGTATGTACTGTGTGYGYGTGTGTCTGTGTGTGTGTCTGTGTGTTTGTTAATGTGGGTACATAYACTTATGCATGTTGGAGGCTGGCTGTCATTGAGTTTTCATCTATTACTTTACATCTCATTTTTGAGACAGAATYTCCTCMTGGGTATGAAGCTCACTGATTGGTTGGACTGGCTAATGAGTTCCAYGGATTCTCCTATTTCTATCCCTCCAGGTCACTTGCTCTGGGCTTAAAGATGCACACCACTGCATCTGGCTTTTTATGTAGGTGCTAGAACTCAAAACTCAGGACCTCATGCTGTGGGTCGAGCAGGGAGGCAGCACTTCACCTCACTGAGATCCTGTCTATGGAGACTCTTACTGCCTCTTTGTATCATTTACACTCCTGTAGCAAGCACACTTCTGTGCAAACTGTAGCATAGAAAATATTGCAGCGTTATTTGATTTCCTTCTTCATTCTTTTATTTTTCCTGAGTCTAGCTGATGTTTCTCCAAGATGAGAGTCATTTCTTCTACTTATTTTATGAGGTTTTTTGGTAATATTTAATGAGTAGATCGCAGAGTTTGTCACCAGGAGCTCTATCTCAGCTCCTAGACAACAGCAGAAGACCAGGAAATTCATGACAGACTCACTTGTTTTGAATCTAAATTAAAATCCAATTGACTAGAAAGGATTTATGAATGTCTTAGTTGAAAATCCATAGCCTATTTATAACTAGCATTTTCTTTAATAGAGTTTGACCTTGGAAACAGGGTTTCTGAGACTGTTAAATTCATGTCAGAAGAAAATTTTAYAGAATTCCTTTATGTTGTTGATTGTTTTTTAAAGCATTTTGATGTCCTGAAGTCTGAGTTCATAACTAAAGTGACTTCACTATCAGAACTGAGATGATTTTAGCAGATGCATCTCAGTCTAGGGGTGCTTGGCTTTACTAAGAGTCTAGAAATCCTGGGTTTTATTAACTCRGACTTGTTCATGTTTTATTTATGTAGTGCCTTTTAGAGAAAGAATTCTGTTAGGAAATCTTTTAACCTGATAATATTATTTAGATGTCAAGTCACTGAAAATCCACAAATTAAATATTCATAGAAATAAAATTGAATTTATATTTTCTTTGCCTTATTTAACTGTAAAAATTTTTATATACTGAACTCATCTTTCATTCCCCATAGTATTTTAAAGAAGTTTTAAGAATATTATGTTAAATGCCTTTGATACCCTTGGCCACATTRTGTCTGATAATTGCAAACGTTATACTATTTTTCTTTTGTTGCTGTGACAAATCCCTACAGTTTCTTAAAGTAGTTTCAAGTTATTCTCAAGTTCTAGAAGTCAGCAGTTTAATATGAGACTTAAGGAGGTAAAGTCAAAGTATTGTAGAGCCTTGATCTTGGAGAGAGCTTGGGGAACAAATCCCTTGCTGGGGACATTTTTCTGGAGGCTTGTGTTGCTTGCCCTCTGACCTCGAACACATGAATTGAGTTAGCTCTACAGGTCAATTGGGACAGTATCGGTATCTTGTCAATAGTAAAACCAATACTGATGTTCATTTTATTAGACATTCCTTTG
>BDUI01003099.1:40831-53959 GCA_002335545.1 Apodemus speciosus | reverse complement strand
CTGGAGCTTGTGGGCCAGCCAGTCTTGTTGAATTGGTGAGCTCTAGATTCATTGAGAGAGCCTGCCTCAAAAAGTAAGGTGGAGGTGGGGGTAGAGAGATGGCTTGACCATTAAGAGCATTAGGACCTGGTTCAATTCCCCTCTCCCATATGGCAGCTCACAATCAACTGTAATTCCAGTTCTAAAGAATCCAACATCCTCTTCTGGCCCTAGAGGACAGTGTATATATGTGGTGTTCAGACATAAACGCAGGTAAAACACCCACATACATACAATAAGATAAAAACTTTAGGCAGGAAGTGACTGAGAAAGATACCTGATCTCATTGTTCTCTATTTGATTGTGCACACACCCACTCGTGCACACAATACAAACAGATGTGAACACATACATCCCTCCCATTAACAAATTAAAATGAAATCTCTACATTAAACTAACAAAGATTAACAGATAGATTCATAGGACTAGGAGAAATAGTGTACTGGTCCCACACTGAGTAGCCTGGTTGAGACTGTGAGTRTGGGTATAGCATAGCAGTGGGAAGAGATTGGTGGATCCTGAGAAGACCAAAGTATATAAGGCTTTTTGTCACTAATATGTGAAACTCATAAGATTCTTAAACCAAGGAAACATAGCTTACAGTACTCTGGAAACCTGAAGCCTGATAGAGTGCTACCTAGCTTTCAACTTAGGACTCTGGAGACAGAGGCAGGTGAATCTCTGTGATTCTGAGGCCAGCTTAGTCTAAGCAGTGAGTTCCAGAGCAATCAGGGTTACATAGAGAGACTGACAGAAAATGAGAGGGAGAAAGAGAGAGGGAGGGGGAAGGATGGAGGGAAGAAGGAGAGGGGGAGGGGAGGGGTGGGAAGATAAAGGGAAGAGGCCAGTGAGATTCTGATTTCATCCCTAGAACCTATGTAAAGGTGAAAGAAGAGAGCAGCACCACAAATCTACCCTCTGACCTCCATGCATACCCCCTCCCATCATGCACACACATACTCAAAAAWTTTTAAAACAATAAAACTTGATTAGAATTCATGTTCTCTTTCTGTTATAATGCTTTTATGGGTGTCAAAGTTTTAAAATTTTAAGTAGAGGAAAACAAACAGGCAAAACAATGAATACCAATTCAGCTTTTTAAAGTTTACTTGATCATGCAYGGTTTTCTTTTTMAAGGTTATAGAACCAGGTTCCATAGTRGAATAAAACCTGTTCAGAAATCCACAGCATCCCAGTCTCATAGTGTGGTGAGTGGCTTTTATAACCGAAGAGATTGGAGTGACAAACAGCCATTTCTTGATCAATCCACTTTACCACTTTGCCTGCTGCTGGGTCTTCCTTCCATGGCAGCCTTCAACCTGGATTGGCTATGGCTTGCAGTGATGACTCACTTCTGCTCTGCTGCGTACCAGTGGCCTATGGTCTCAGGTTAGCTTAGAACCTGCTTGCACTACTGACACCGTAGATGGAAGTTCCTTTGCACCGAACTTTGTTTAGGTACAAATACTGGTTTAAGCCAGTTTTTGATTTCAACAACATATAGGCCCTAAACCATTAATTATCTAGATGCACATTTTCATAAATATCTTGAGAAGGTAATTGCAGAACCTGAGAGGGAATATTGCCAAAGAGTGGGAGCAGAGGGAAATGCGTGTTCAGACTACAGCAGAGGAGACTCATGCAGTTGTAAACATTGACAGTTTTTTTCCCTTTTATTTTTGTTTGTTTGTTTGTTTGTTTTTTCGAGACAGGGTTTCTCYGTGTAGCTCTGGCTGTCCTGGAACTCACTTTGTAGACTAGGCTGGCCTTGAAWTCAGAGATCCACCTGCCTCTGCCTCCCAAGTGCTGGGATTAAAGGCATGTGCCACCACTGCCCGGCTTTTTCCTTTTTCCTTAATGGGTAGTATTAACGGACCTAAATCTACAAATATGCTTTTATAAAATATACAACTGGAATAAAATTAAACAAAAATTTTTGTTAAAAGGATGATAAAAAATGTTTCACTTATTTTCAGGGGAAATGAAGAACTGTAATGAATCAGCATACAAATTAGAATTAATACACTCCATTAAACTATACCCAGAGGGCTTGTGTTTGTGCATCAAAGGCAGGACTGCTTGGGTCCCAAGTTTGGAAAGGTATTAGGGATGCACAGAGAGGTCACAGTCATGATGTACTTTCACATTTTTCTCTGTCTATTAGAATTGAAATGAACCAGATGAATTTTCTACTTTCTACTATGTAGAGACAACACATTAAATTTTTACTCTTGTAAATCAGTTATGAAGTTCAGTAGAATATATGCAAAACCATTTTATTTCTAAAAATTGACATATCAAAAAAGACTTGTTATTTACCGCAATGTAATAAAACTGGAAATTCAATTTGAACTGAAACTCCCACATTGACTTCACCAAAAGAAAGGGTTTTGCTCTCTGAAAGACTCCAATAAATTACAACAAAAGGAAAGTCTGGGGAATGGGAGAAAATATTTTAATTTCTACATTTCAAAGAATTTGAGCATAAAATATGAAAGATATCAATACAACTCAATGAAAAGACAAATAGCCAAATCAAAAATAGGCAAAGAATCATAGAGATACTTCAAAGAAGATATACTAATGACTTCGTTAATTAAGCACGGGAAAATATATGGAATATCTCACTAGTGAGATACAAACTAAAACAAGATGAGATGTCACCCTTCTTTAGATTGAATAGCTAGAATGATAAAGATGAGTAGATGATAAGAAGTGTCATATAATTGGAGCTTTTGTATGTTCTTAGAAAACACATAAAATAGTGTTGCCATTTTAGAAGATTGCCAGTTAATTAAACAGCTAAATATACTCTATGTCGGGGATTCTTGTATTTAATGAAGAGAAGTAAAAACAGGTATACACAAGAACTTATGGACAAATATTGACAGAAACTTTCTGTGTAAATGTCCCAAACTTCAGTAATTCAAATACTACTCAACAAATGGAAGGATGAACAGGAGMTGATAAATAATGTACAGAACAGTCAAAAGGATTGGGTTATTGATAATTCTCAACAAATGGATGTCCCAACGCCTGTGGATGAAAGAATATAAAACCAGAAAAGGCTATACTGTATGCTTTCTAGTCACTGAATTCTGTTAGAGTACTTTAGACCATGTTGCGGCTTCTTTAAATCTCACAACTGAATGCACTTSAGAGCCAGGGGTCTTGTCTTTCTTTGGGAAAATTTTTGTATTGTGGAAGTTGGAAAGCTTTCTGTCATGCCAAGTTGTTTTTGATTGTGCCACTTAGGTGAATTTGAGACCTGGTGGTGATATTAGTCATCACACCCGCTGACTGTAGGCACTCATGGGACACCCAGCACAGATGATCTGCTTGGCCACAAGACCCGNTGATTTAAGTGCCAGAGAAGGTACCAGGACCAAAAGGGCTCTGATGATATGGAACAACTTCAGGACTTACTTGTTTTTTCAACTTGTGTGTGTGTGTGTGTGTGTGTGTGTGTGTGTGTGTGTGTGTGTGTGTGTGTGTATAGTGGGAGATGGGCTACTAAGCTGTGGTGGTCAAAGGTCAAAGGACAACTTGGGGGTCCGTATTCTCCGTCCACTACTTAGGTTCCCAGATTTAGTTGGAAAAAAACCTTTTCCTGCTGGGCCATCTCACTAAACCAACTTAAGGACATCTTTAATCAATCAATCAATCAATCAATCAATCAATTAATTAATTCTATTATATATCGCATTCCAACTGCAGTTCCCCTCCCTTTTCTCTTCCCAGTCCTGTCCCTCTCCCCCAGATCCATGCCTCCTTTGTTTCCCTTCAAAATAGAGCAGGTCTCCCAGGGATAGCAATCAAACATGGCATAAGACATTACAATAAGACTAGGTACATCCCCTAATATCAAAACTGGATGAGGCAAACCCATAGGAGGAAGGGTTCTAAAAGTATGCAAAAGAGTCAGAGATAGCCCCCACTCCCACTGATAGAAGTCCAACAAGAACACCATGCTACACAACTAAAACATATACAGAGGACAGAGGTCAGACTCAAATAGGCTCTCTGATAGTCATTCAGTGAGCTCTTATGAGCCCTGGTTAGTTGATTCTGTGGGAGGTGTTCTTGTGGTGTCCTTGAAAGGGGAAGGAAGGATTGTAGAAGCCAAAGGGGTCAACAACTTCAAGACTTTTAAGGTGAGATCTAGTAACTCAGCATAGACACCTCGTCACCAAAGTACAGACTTACATCTGAAGACTAGATGATGTCCGTCAAGATGTAATACACCATCAGGGACATGAGAAACTACTTGACATAATTTAACCTTGCAAAGTAATCATATTTAATTCTTTTTGCATATTGCTCATTTCTATTACTGATTTTTTGGGTTTAGCTATGTGAATCACAAACAGCTCTCAACTGGTTGGAATGTTGTCAGTAGCCTTTATGGAGAAAGTCCTAATTTCACTACAAAGCACTCTGAAACAATCCTCTAGAACTCTCTAGAATACAGAGATCTTTGTTGTAAACTGTAAATGATTTTTTTATTTGAAAAGAAGAGAAATGAGTAGTGAGCAGGTACAGTAAGTGTCAGTTTACATTAGGAGGGTGGCATCTCAACCAGCCAGTGACCATGTTAGACTAAATCACAAGCAGCCAGGAAAATCTGGTTCCCATTTATCAATTAAAGACCTGACATGGGACAGAAATGAGAATGGGCAAGTTCAGCCTAGAGCCACATTCTAACTTCACACGAGTCTAAAACTACTCCTAAGACACAGTCCCCTCTGCTTGGTCTATGAGTAAAAAATATCAGTGGGCAACTGCAACAAAACTATTACTTTATTTTTGAAAAGTTGAGCATTTGCAGGAAAACTGCAGAAGGAATGCAGATTTCCTATACAGTCTAGTTTATATAACCAAGGTATCTTTGTCCAGCATAACAAATTTTCTATAAGGAAAATTTGTCCTTCTTTTCTGATTTGTTCAATTATTTACTTATGACACTTTGGACTCATGCATATGTATTTTACATATTAGTTTATAGTTTGATTAATATATGCATATATAAATACACATACATATACATATCAAACTATGGGCTATAACTCAATACTATTATGGTTATTAGTATTGCCATTATTTCGGTTGTTCAAATTTTAGCTTTGGCCATCTAGAGAGCTTTAAGTTAACTCCTTTATCTCTTTCACATGTCCCATTCCTTTAAGATTTTGAGCCCCCTTTTTGCTGTCTGTTACTGTAACACAACCAAGGCTCATATTATCCATGCCAAATTCCAAGAATCATGCATTTCTCCAAAGAGCCTTGATTCTAATTACTTTGAGAAAAGTATTTTAAAAATCAAGATCTTGTTGTTGAATGCACTTTTAGCTATCGGGTGTCATTAGCTAACAGAATGAAGTACTACATAATTATATCGTGTGTTACACAACTGTGCAACCGCACAATGAGAGGTAAGTATGTGTACATCTATCTATGCTTATATGAACTTAAACATGAGTTCATACTTATGTCTCAGACTAATCCAGTAAAACATGGTCCTCCTGACCCTCCCTCC
Source organism: Apodemus speciosus (assembly GCA_002335545.1). Classification (NCBI taxonomy): domain Eukaryota; kingdom Metazoa; phylum Chordata; class Mammalia; order Rodentia; family Muridae; genus Apodemus; species Apodemus speciosus. Next base: position 48,384 of record BDUI01003099.1, on the reverse strand, counting down.
TTGTTTATCTTCCTTTCCCACTCCAATAGCAGGAAACCTGGCTTTCATCCATTATCCATTTACTTACACATCTAATACCAATATACATATCATGCACTTTCAGAATTTAGCCCGCATTCTCAGAGGCAAAATGACCAGCTAGAACCCAATGTCAAGCCTAATAATTTCCAGTGCAAACATTGCCTTCTCAAGTCACTTAGGGACATCTCCTTTACCACCCAGTCCCATAAATTCATCATTATACCATTTGTGATACAGTTTGATTTGTGTGATGTAATCTCTACTGCATCCTGGTTATTGTTTGAGCTTGCATATATTAAAGTTCACTTTTCAAGATATATTCTTCTGTTGCTTTGAGACAATATTTTATTTGTACTTTTGTTTTCTAAACACATGTAAATTTCAAATTGGCTAGTAGAAAAAGGTGAAGTTTGAAGGAAATCCTTTGTGGTTGGAGGTCTGCCACCATCATCCATCTGACTACAGTCCAGGAGTAAGTATGATTTGAGCTGGCATACCATCTATGTTAGTCAGGGCTCTCCAAGAAGACTTTAACTGAGAGAAATTATTTATACAGATGTGTGTGTGTGTGTGTGTGTGTGTGTGTGTGTGTGTGTGTGTTCAAATAGTCTTGGTATTCTAACAATGGCTCTCTTCATTCACATTGGATAAACTGAAATCTGTCAGCTCTTCAGTCCATGAGGCTGTTTGTCTCAACAGTCCCAATCAGGAGCTAAAGGCCTAGAGAATCCCCAAAGAACCATTGGTCTTCAGTTCAAGTCAAAATGCCAAAGAATCTGGGCTTTGATATGAGCAAAGACTAGCAGCAGCAGCAGCAGCAACAGCAACAACAACAACAACAACAACAGCAACAACAACTGTGTAGACAAAACTCACTAGCAAGATGAGGAGACATACAGGAACAAAGCAAATGTTTTTGCTTTGGTTCTTCTATCAGGGTTGATACCAGAAGGTCCTCATATATTTAAGGAGGGTCTTCTACTTCAATTAGCATAATAAGAAAATCTCTCACAGGGATGACCGGAGGCTAACAGTTAGCCATTAAACTAATATACATAATTCCCCATGGGTAATTCTAGATCGTGTCAAGTAGACAATTAATATTAACCATCACACAACCCAGGAGGAAAATAAACGGCATCAGTTAAAAATACTAAATGAAGTCTGGGGAGATGACTCCATAGATAAAGAGGTCTCCAAGCCATTATGAGAATGCAAAGTATGAATCTTCAGGACATGCTTAAAAGCTGGATGTGGTAGCATTTGTCTATAATCATCTTAGTGTTCCTATGGCAAGATGRGAGGTGGAGATAGAGAATTGCCAGAAGGTTCCAGGTCAGTTAGCTTGGCACATACTGAGAAAATAAGAGCCTGTCTCAAACTATGTGGAAGTGATGGCCATGCCACAAAGACATCTCTGCCCCACTGAACCAATGCTGACTTTCAGATCCTGCATGGATCTCATTCTGAGGCTCCTCTCTCTTGGGGTGAAAGATGCCAAAGTGAGGGTGTGTGTAGTAGGAAGCATGGCAGGAAGAAGCTAAAGAAACACTGGGTTCAGTATATGGCATTCCATTCCCACTCTTGCCCTGAGCTACTCAAATATTTTAGGAATGGGTTGTGTGTGCTGGCAAATCTTGATTGTCAACTTGACTACATCTGGAGTTAACYAAAACCCAAGTTGCTAGGCATTCCTGTGAGGGATATTCTTAATCAGATTACTAAACCCACCCTAAATCTAGGCTGCACCTTCTCTTGTAGGTCTAGATAAAAGGTGAAGGAAACTTTGCTTTTGGCTTTCTTGCATTCACTCTTCCTGGCAAGTCTATCTATCTTGTTGCTGTCAACCGGTTTAGGATTCCGACATAAACTAGAGACTGTCAACTCTCTCTGAATTCTCCAGGACTCCAGGGTCAGATTGGGACTGCTGAGACATGCAATCTTGTGGACTAAACAACTATCAGACTCACGAATTCGCCACCTTTCAATCAGTGATTGTGTATATATATATTCTTAGTTACAGTTCTTTAGAGAACCCTGACTAATACAGTTCACATGCTATGCATTTGCAATACCTTATTTGACCCTTAAAACAAGCTTGCACAGTTTACACAAAATATTGAAGAGCAACAAGATTTAGAGTTTGTGTCCATCATCTAAGAGACACAGTGTACACACAGTGGAAGATGGGGTATTTTGAGGGAAAATTCTGTTAATTAAGGTTGAAGTCTACCATGACTGGATAGCCTTAACACAATATTAGAGACTCCCTTTCATTAGCAGAGCTTCTCCTCTGACCTTGTCTGGGGAATTCTAAGCCCCACATAAGCCTCTACCTGAGGAATGTCATGTAGGCTCAATTAGTTTATAGGGCCAATTTCCTTTCTCCTGACAAAACCTGTTCAGCCAGCACCGGAGATTCCTGAAAATGCTTTCCAGTGCTAATGAGCCATTCCAAGTTCCCTAAACCCCCAGCCAATGGCCTTTGCTTACCCTGGATATGCCTGCCCTCAGTACCCCAAACCATCATAAGCCTTGAGTCACCCTAAGTAAAGTTGATCTGCCTACTGTGGCTAGATCTCGTATCTTCTTACACCCTAAGTACTCAACAAGACTTCTAAACGCCCTACCCCTTACATAAGCCATCTCAGCTCCCCTCGTGAATTGCATCAGCTGACTACCCACGAGAGTAGGGAGATGCACAGTATTTATTTAACTGCGCACTTAATCCTGTGGCTATTCCTTTAGTTTATATTTCAGGTCCAATAGGTTACATGACTCCACTATTATGGGCCTGTGTGTTCTAGACTTGGGACCACACTGCCATTGTGCCTACATCAGGTATCCTGGGCTATCAAAAAAAACAACTGCATATTCACACAACAACTGGATGGTCACTGTGCCTCATGCCTTACTTTCTGCCTTGACCCTCCTTCTTTTGCTATTTGAAATTGTCAATAGCCAGCTGTGTGGGCTCTTGACCTTACAGCATCGATGGTCCATGTGTATGCTTACGCTTTAGAATCCATGTGTCTTTCAACCCGGAGGTTTAAACTGGGTACGTTCATTCTTAGGGAAATGGCAGGTAAGCCCTTCCAGGTGGGAGGGCATGACATTTCTGCCGAGTGCCACCTCAGCCCCTCTTGCCTCCTCCACAGAGAAGTATTTTAATAGAAGGTTAATGGAGGGCACGCAGAACAAAAGGAAGACCAGACCATCGTTACTCCATGTTTTACTGTAATAGAGGTCAGTCCTCCTGGTTCCTTCCTCATATCCATCTTCAAAATGAATTGTTTAGCCTATGAAAACAAAACTAGTTTATTTATGATGCCAGAGAAGCTGTAAATGTGCTTCTGATCTATGCATTGACTAATTAGATTAATTAAGTCTGCATGCATTTTGGAGCAGGCAGGCAGGTGGCAAATAACTTTTGAGATGATTTATATGATATATTCCATCAAGCTTGCAGTTGATGAATAATATTGCATTCATTCCATTAAGAATGCAATATCGAAGTGGAGGAAGGAAACAGTGCATTCTTGGCTCTGTGTTCTTACCATCGGAGCAACTGTTGGGGTTACTATAAGAGACATAATTCATGCTATTTAAAACAACAGGGAGAAAGCACACAGGCCAAGTCTCAGACTCAACTTAGTCTTGGGAATCTCTTACCTTAATACAGGCATGATTGTTTGCTGTGGATTTTGGGAAAAGAGATGGGACCTAAATCTTAGCAAGTTATGACCGTTTTGCTATCAAATTTTACTAGAAAATTTTATATCACGTTCTTTACTAATAACCCTACTTTTTCTGGATAGCTCTAGGAAATGAGGGTGATATTGGGCAGGTACCAGCTCTCTTTCTCTGTGGACCTAAGATGCCAACATACCTAAAAGTGACTATTAATGCTTATACAAGTGCGCAATCCTGAACTCTGCTCCCAGGAATTCTGTATGGAGCCCATTCCAGTATTCTTTTTGTTCTTATTTTTAACCAACACCTAAGATGCTGATATTATTTCATACTATTTGAATCTTGTCATTTGGTCTTGGCTTGCTGGATTCTCAAGTGTGTTGGATATTTCAGCCTTATTTCACTCGAGTACTGATGATTTATTAATGACTATAAAAATAAATACAAATAAAAATTCAGAGTTTCAGTCTTCACTTGAAAACTCTGAATCAAAAATTCATACTGGAAATAAGGTCCTCTCTAGTAAAACAAAGCATACAGGTGATACTTATGTGTACTAAAATTCAACATCCACAGTCTTGGGCCAAAGAACACTATATATGGTTGTCACAGAACCTGGAAGAATGTGTCCTGCTTCCTCCCTATAGGTACTTAGGAGGCAAAGATTCATGTCTCACCCAGTCTAGGCTATCATGTCTCAAAGGATAAACTTGGGCCTGGATAGACATTAGTGCTAGAGTGGCCTGACCTCTAGATCACCTTTTGCCTTCCTGCCCTTTCTGGTTCAAGTCCAAGAGGCCTGCACAATTGCTTCCATCCTGTTGAGGGCTGCTCCCAGCTTGCCTTTAGGACAGACAATAGGGAGGAAGTGATTCAACAGGAAATCCCACCAACTACTGCTGTGGGCATATAATATTGTAACATTTACATGCTGTTATAGAGACTGAGAGCAGAAACTGATACTTGAAATGGGCATTAATGCAAACCTGATATTTTACCCAGCCCAACTAACCTTCCTCCCCCCCAAAGGGTTAACAGGGAAAGTGGAAAAGAAAAGCCTTCACTGAGGAAGCTGGAAAGGGGCAGAACCAGCTAACAGAGGAAAGAGTAGAGCTTGTCTTCTATAGACAGTAGCAGCTAAAGTCGGCTATCCACCAAAGTCATTTAATGATGTCTGTAGTAAAGCTTTGTGCCACTGAAACAGGAAGAGAGGATAATCCAAAAGCTATAATGAGGAATCTAATTATAAGATGCTATCTTTTCATTCCAGACTACACCAGACAGGTACAAGCTGGATGGAAAAAGAGAACTTTCAAGACAGAGAGGGAACGTTAGGTGACCCAAGCAAATGGAAATCCTTCATCCTTCTGGCTAAATACTTACTCTCCCTACAGCATGAAGAAACAATTGCCTGACTGGAGGTCTTCTATATATCCTGCATCATTGGGGCATTAACTTTTTCTGCTTGTGACTGTATACTCTTTTGCCATCCATAGTGGAAATTAACAGCATTCATAATTATCCACGTAGCTACCTCTATCAGCTTCCTAAAGAGGAAGTAGCAATGCATCTGGGGACCTGAAGTGAGTAAAGGAAGCAGAGAAGATTCTATCACTCAACCTTATAAAAATATACCCTAGGGATATGGAGTAGAAAGAGCCCATGGTGTAGAGAAATCCCACCCAAATGCAGATTTCTTTGAAAAGTGAGAAGCCCACATCCCAAAAACAAGGGAGCCAAARGAGAAACAGAAACTGGGCTGCTTGAGGGCTCCAGCTTGTGAGAGCTAGAGTTAGGCCAGAAAGCAACAGACCATGATCTACAAAAACAGCCTTAGCAAAGAGTGATGATGGGAACTTTTGACAGCTCTTTCCTGATTGGCTGGATGTGGTTTGAGATCAAGCCATCAGGGTCCACCTGGTCTTTCTTTCCGTTGGCCATCTTCCACCTTCCATACTTTCTCTCAAAGTCCAATGTGGAGGAAGAAACAAGGACTTCAAGACTTGGCTGCAGTCACAAAAAATATCAAAAGACAGACTTGTAGGCTCCCTGAGCCTAAGGCAGAGTTCTCTAGAATCAAGGATGGCTCTCCTGCATCAGAATGTTCTGCTAGGGCAGGGAGCTCCTCTGCGACAGCCTCCAGGAATCCATCAGCAGCTGCATACAGAGGGACTTATGGCTTCAGCCCCCAGAGTCCTGAGACCCTAGTCTTCAAGACCTGCCTGAGACAGGTGACCTACACCTTTCATTCCTGAGTGGCCTACAAACTTTCCGTGCAAAGTGCTACACTGGTACACTGGAGCCCTCCAAGTGTTTCCAAGCTATTACCAGCCTCTCATTCAGCACCTCAAAGCTCCTGGGAGCACAGGGCTCTTTAATCTCTCAACTAGTCACCCCAAAACCAACTTTGGATTCGAGCTGAAATAGCTCTCGGCTGGCATTCTCTTGCCAACAGGGTTTTGGAGCACTTTCTTCCCATGAGGCAAATAAGTTACTTTTATTTTCCCTTTCCTGTCTGCCCACTCCATTCTTGGAGGGGAAGGCAGACAAGAACCCAGTGGGAGACAGGAGACAGTCTCCACCCACCACCTGGTTCACTAGCACATTTTAAATGCCTACCCCATGAAGCATTGTCATGGAGATATTCTGTATTCAGCTATAATTTCAGGATTATTCACAGTTAAACTGCTTTCCTTGATAAACAAGTATCTGCTGGAAAATGAATTCTTGAAAAATCTACCTGTCTGGGTGTAGCCTTTTCATAATAGGGGTCTCACTTGACCTTGGACCTGTCTGGCAGTGGAAAACCAAACAATCAGCCACAAACCCAATGTACAGTTAGTGATTTCGATTGGAATCACTCTCTCCTGGAAAGAAGAGGAATGCTTGATAGGTCTCAGGAAGTATATAACAATTACAAAACTCAGAAAGTAAGCTAACTTCCCACGTCTCAAGTTCTTGAAACTCAGAAGAGTCTCAAGGCCCCTTCCTAAGGTTATAGAAGTAGTAACAATTGGTAGGAAGAGGAGACTTTTTGACCAGTAGAGTTGTCTGCAAATGGTCCACGGGCACCAAGGATGTCACTGTCATGAGCCATCACTATGCTGAGGTAGGCTTTTCAGTGGCCTGTGCACYTGTAAGCAATGCCAATAATCTCACTAGTTCACTAAGCCGCATTTGGGCAGAACCATTCCTTTGGGGTTGTCTGTGCCTTTTCTGAGATGGATAGATGTTTGCTCACATCTCCCCCAGGAAAAGGCATGCAACACCCAGGCAGTTAAAACACAAATAAAACTAACTCAGGAGCACCTGCTTTGGTTTTGTTCTGTTCTTTTAATTGGTGATCTCAAGTAGGCTCCTGTCCCCTTATAACTTTATGTTCTGACAGTTCACAAAATGTCAAGTATCCTAAGAAAAGATATGCAAAAAGTAAGTTTAGAAAAGATCAAACAGAGAGTTTCATCTGCACCTATAGAAAGTGCACTCACTGCTGATCCGAGGCATTCTTTGCTACTGTGATTGAGCACTAAATTTAGACATAAAATTTTTCCAAGTAAGGCCTAACAGAGATAAGACACATCATAATTCTTAGCATTTGGGGGGGGGAGGGAATCTTTAAAGCACAAACTGTAAGTTTGTTGGTTAAAGTCTGAGCCCTGACAAATAAACGTATTAAAATTTATGACTATTTGTTAGGACTCTGTCTAAGCTCCACCCCACACTTACCTGGCAATAGCCAGGTATGCCCCGCCCCATAGATCTGGCCCACTATAAAAGGGGCTGCTTGCCCCTCCTCTCTCTCTCTCATCCCCTACCTGTCTGCACTCTCACCTCTCTGC
>BDUI01003099.1:16755-27565 GCA_002335545.1 Apodemus speciosus | reverse complement strand
GTCAGCTGATGAATGAGTAATGAAAATAGAGTATATTGCCAGAATGGAATATTATTCATCTGTTTAGAAAAATAAAGTTATGAAATTTGGAGATAAATGGATGGAGCCAGAAGCAATCATCCTGAGTGAGGTAACTGAGACCCCAGATGACAAACACTGCATGTTTTCTCTTAGATGTGCATGTTAGGTTTTAAGCTGTAGATAGGTGTATTTCACTCAAAATAGATATTATATTCTATTTCCAAGGAAGGGAAATAGAATATAATGCTAKAAAGAGACAAAACAGAAAATAGAACAAGAGGATCAAATTGGAGGGGGGGGGGAGACAGAACAACAGCAGAGATGGGGATACAGAGAGGGATAAATAATGTTAAAAGTCTTTTGAAAAGCTACAAGGAAGTCTMCAACTGTAGAAACCTCCTAAAACACATACACATATAAAGGGATTTAAATGAACTTACACCATAATTTTGAAGAAAATGCCCTGGCTAGATATTATATGCTACTGAATCAAACAATCGAATGGGTTACATATTTTTTGAGTCATTGGCCAAAGGCCTCCGATAGACCCCACCCACCAAATACCACAGGTTTAATGCCCATGCTATTGGTTACTCTCCACAACCTTATGGCACGGTGCTATTGCTGAAGACACAACATACKTATGTCAGAGAAGATGGAGAAATTGAGCTGGTGCCCAACTAGAAGCTTCACACCTATTGGCTTCTTTCACGGCACTGGAAGGTGCTATGCACATGACTGGAAAGGAAAAGGGATCATCAATCATATTTGAATACAAACCCTGTTAGCTACAATATTTAGCTGCCTGCAAGGTATAACCCATGGTGCAATAGTGGTATAAATGTTATGGATGTTACTAGCCACTTTAGTAACCACTAACTAATTAAAGTCATGGTCTTCAAAAACCTGAGGCTAGGCAGGCCATGGGCCCTAGAGCAAAATGCGCTGCTATTACTTTGCTAAATAAATTTAGCAATAAAATGATGCTTGATAACATATGGCTATGTACATAGACTAATGCATCCGCTATGTTTTTCAGAAGGTCTTCTTCTTACAGTAGATGTTAGATAACACAGAGACATACAACTGGACAGTGAGAGACTCTGRAATACTCAGCCTCAAATGGGATGACTCTATTGAACCCCCTTTCTCTGAGGCTCAAGTATCTCTGAAGGGGAGGGTGAAATCTTATAAGAGCCAGAAGTGGTGGGTTACTCCAAGAAAAAGTATCTTCCAGATACAAAAGAGATAATGTACGTATTATTCACAGGGACTATGGCAGCACACATAAGACCTGCACAGATTCAAACCAGACAAAASTCCTGCCTTGAGAATGGAAGAGCAGACACAATGTCCAATCACTATCTAAGAAGCTTTTTGCATTTGGTACCCACTGGGAGGGGGGAAATCAATTTTCTCCAGTGGAGTGTCCCAGGGTATATCAGCTGCACTTCAGGGCGGTGCCCGTGCTCAAGAGTAGTCTGGCCAACACAAGAGAAACTCCATGGTTTTTGTGTTTATTTTGTGTCTCCTTTTATTTTACTTTGTAAAGATAAAGAATATGAAGTGTGAGAGGGTAACTGGGAGAATTTGGGGGAGGGAAATTATATAATTAGAACATATTGTTGATTTGAAGGGCGGCAGTGCCTCCTATACAAGAAGAAAAATTCCAGCACAGAGTACCAAACTCCRGTATGGAAAGAAAGTCAGGCACTGGCCTTGAATCTGCTGACTTTTGCCTCCCAGCTGTTTTCCGTCTCTTCTCTTTTGCTCTATGCTAAGCAGGCTTCCCAATGTCTGTCCTGATATGGCTGTATACATACTGGATGGCCTGAGAATGCCTCTTGCCCTCAAGTTTCTCATGATCTTGGCAGTAACCCACCTATGTCGACTGGGCAAGTACTCTACATCACCCCCATGTGGCCAACCCATAGCAACACTGGAAATTGTGATTTCTGCATTTGAAATCTAAGTTGACATTTGGCCCAGTGTATGGTCATGTGTTAAATAGGACTTAATGACACCGGGTCTAGCTATAGTATATAACTACTGTTGTCAATTGTCCTCAATAACGCTGTTACTAACAACCACTTTAAACTTTTCATGATGGAAAATATCAACTATTCATGTAAATGGGAAGGGATCATGCACTAGCCTGCACCCACAGACAGCTTTCTGATTAATTTTAAGTGTGCAACCATAAAAATAATAGTTGCATAGTTAGCAAATTACTGTGATATTGCACAGTTACATTTTCAACTAAAGCCGTATTTGCAACTTGGCAGTTTTGGCAGCCCAGACTTTTAAGACCACATCCTGCCTGACTTAGCAGGGATGGATCCTTCCAGCATGACTGAGCTGATCTGGTCTAAACTGCTGAAGTGAATCTACTCAAGATATTATGCATATGGCCCTTTCCTTTAAAATAGAATGTGATTTAGAAAGATCATAAACATGTTCCTTCTTCAGGTTGCTCCATGAAGACCTCCTCTCTGTCTCTGATAGCAGYTTGGCAAGAGAAGACATTTATTACTTCTGATCTCACCCACAAAAAAAAGTCAATGAGGTAACCCAGACCATGCCAGGCTMCCCCAGTAATTCATTACACGGCCCATGTGTGAGTTTATCTAAACATTTCGTGAAGCTGTTTCTATTTCTAGCTTGTACCAGTTCTGGATAAGCCTGCTGGAGGCCAGGAGATAATCTAAGAAAATCATGAGGTTGTGGTTAAATAATAGAGCCCACGGGTACCTGTGGCTCTCCAATAGGCACAGCGTTGCTTAAATGGACTTGGGAGGCAAGCAGCAAAATTAGTAGCCATATCAGCTAAATTTTTGTTTATTGCTAAAGGACTTATCCTCTAAACCAATAAATCCTCACATAGTTGAAAGTGAGTGAATTTTTTAAATACTCCAGATGCTTTGTGGCATTTTATACATCCAAGTGCAATCTATACTGGTGACATTAGGTTTTGCTGAAGAGCTCTTACAAGCCTTATCTTCAATAACCACTATCTGGACATTTATCTGTATTAAGGTGAAAATGGATATTATGTACATATGTGTGTGCGCATGTATGTGTGTATGAGTGTGTGTTCTGCTGTTTTTTCTTTAGGTTAAACATAATAATGTAATCACAAAGAAGATGACTTTGCACTTTGAAACACACTTCCTACTAGCACAAGCAAATCAATGTTAACAATGCTGTAAGGCTAATCTATATAGTTATCACCTATACTTCCTTTTTCTGAATCATTGTATACTCAACCTTGGTAAGGGGGTGGTGATGAGTGGACCCTCTTGGAGATAAAACTAGGTGACAACTAGCACAGGTTAGAAAATCTATACGAAACAAAAACCAACCAAACAATAAAGCTTAAGTCCTCAGGAATTGTACCGTGCCAGCAGTAAATGCTAAAACATGTAAAAAATGACAGATGCTTGTGTATTCTGTATAATCAGATTTAAACCAACTTGAATTGCATTAGTTATAAGAGTCTGTAAAATACTAATTGAGTCATGTTTCATGGATAAATTTGTTGATACAAATAGCTTTGAATTAAAATTCATTGGTGATAGCCTGTGTTTGTGCTTTTATCACTTAATGATACTGTTTTTTACAAATATATCAAAATAGCTGTCACCCATCAGGAGGCTAAATTTTGAACCCAGTGAATTCAAATGGGATATAATAGCATCTGTGGCACCAAATGCAAAGCTCCGTATTGCTAAGAAAGATGTTTTCTATCCAGGAATCCAGGACACAATGAGAAGACCAAACCTAAGGATTATAGGTATAGATGAGAGCGAAGATTTCCAACTTAAAGGGCCAGTGAATATCTTCAAAAAATTATAGAAGAAAACTTCCCTAACCTAGAGAAAGAGATGCCCATGAACATACAAGAAGCCTTCAGAACTCCAAACAGACTGGACCAGAACAGAAAATCCTCCCAGCACATAATAATCAAAACACCAAATTCACTAAACAAAGAAAGAATATTAAAAGCAGTAAGGGAAAAAGGGCAAGTAACTTATAAAGGCAGACCTATCAGAATCACACCAGACTTCTCACCAGAGACGATGAAAGCTAGAAGATCCTGGGCAGACCTCATACAGACYCTAAGAGAACACAAATGCCAGCCCAGRCTRCTAWACCCAGCAAAACTCTCAATCATCATAGATGGAGAAACCAAGATATTCCATGATAAAACCAAATTTGCACAATATCTGTCTACAAATCCAGGCCTACAAAGGATAAATGATGGAAAATACCAACACAAGGAGGGACACTACACCCTAGAAAAATCAAGAAAGTAATCTTCTCCCAATAAACCCAAAAGAAGATACCTACACAAATATAAAAATAACATCAAAACAGGAAACAACAATCACTATTCCTTAATATCTCTTAACAACAATGGACTCAACTCCCCAATAAAAAGATTTAGACTAACGAAATATTTCTCATGTAAATCTTCAATTTTATCAGAAAATGTTTGTAATTCCCCTTTTAATTAATTTAGTAATTTCTTTTATGTCTACCATTTTATCTGCATTATTTTTCATGATAATCTTCAATTTTAATATGTCTTTCTATATACTGCCTCCATTTTATCAGAAATGTTTCCAGTGTAAATCTTTGATTTTATCACAAATGTTTCTAATTTCCACCTTCAATTAATTTAGAAAGTTTTTACATCAACCATTTTTTATGTAAAATTTTCCATGAAACAGTCAATTTTAACGTGTTTGTCTATTTCTTGAATTTTACCAGAAATATTTTCCATGTAAATCTTCAATTTTATCTGAAAATCTTTATAATTCCATCTTCAATTAACTTAGAATTATCTTTATGCCTATTACTTTATCTGTATAATTTCCATGATAATCTTTAATTTTACCATGTTTCTCTATATATTTCTACAATTTTATCAGAAATATTTTCCATGTAAATCTTCAAGTTTATCAGAAAATGTTTATAATTCCACTTTTAATCAACTTAGGAATACTTTCATGCCTACCATTAGTATATCTATATAAAATTTTCCATGATAATCTTCAAYTCTAACATGTTTTTCTACATTTTTCTACAATTTTATCAGAAGTATATTCCACATAAATCTTCGATTCTATCATAAAATTCTTCTATCCCATATTTCAATTCATTTAGCAATGTTTTACATGTCTACCACTTTACTCCTTAATTTTCCATGAAAATTGTCAATATTAATGTGTTTATTTGAAATATTTTCCATGCAAATCTTTAATTTTATCATAAAGTGTTTTTACTTTCCTTTTCAATAAATTTAAAAAAAAGAAAAGAAATATGTTTTCTTCAATAGCACTGGCTTTTCATAAGTGACATCTTGAGTCTCTATACTAGAAACTGCAGGCATTTCCCTTGCAGACAGAGAAACACTGAGTCTGTCTGTCCAGGTACTAACTGGAACACCATCAGTCAGGCAAAAGACTAAACAGAATCATCGAAGGAAGTCAGGATTTTTAGTTAAATCTCAGAAGGCACTTGACCTGCAAGTACTAAGTATATTTCAGGGCTAAAGCTCTTATGCCTAAGAGAAAGAAGCGAGAAGGTTGTTCAATTTTTATCGTAGTAGAAGACTTGCCTGTTTGGACTGTACACATGCACCTTGCTCTACAAGGCACTGGTTCTCCTCTGTCTTAGGGCAGGTGCTGCACACCATGTTTGCCTTGCCTGTGCTTCTGTCCCTCCAAGGCCATGGACTTCAGCATCCCCAGGGTAGCTACCTTCTTAGCCTGGGCCACATAGTACATCATCACACACAAACAGGACTGTAGATAATCAATGTAGTCTATGAATTATTTGTAAATGTAGTATCTGTCCACATCGGGAGATCTAAAGTGCACATCCAAACTGTGATACTTAGCACTGAAAGATGAGTCAAAGATCAAATCTCCTCTCCAGACACAAGTACATGGAGGCTTCATCCATCTCTACCTCTAATCCACTACAGATGCTGCACTTTAAAAATGCTGCTTCATTAGCTTAATGAGTTGTGGTTTTATAACTATAGGATGAGGGCTGGGAAAGTAACTTGCTGATAGAATGCTTATCTTGATGAGTGAGACACTAGGTTCCTTTACCAGCATCACACAATTAATTAATTCATGATTAATTAGTTAATTATTAATTAATGTCAAGGAGAGGTTTCAGTCGATACAGTGGTTGCCTTGAAAGCATAAGAACTTGAACCCAATCCCCAGAACCTATGTTTGTTTTTTAAAAAAGGAAACGCAGGCTTGGTGGTGTATGTCTATAAATCCCAGCATCAGAGAGGCAGAGGGCAGGCAGATCCTTGAGGCTCACCAGCCAGCCAGAATAGTCTGTTTGGAGAACTGAAGGCCAGTGAGAGGCCTGTCTCAGAAAACAAACAAAGATTAACAAACAAAATAAAACCAAAGTGTATGGCTCCAAAGGAATAAAAGCCAAGATTGTCCTCTGATATTTATACCTAAATGTACACATGTACACATGAATACAAACACACACACACACACACACACACACACACACACACACACACACTACTAAGATGGAGAAAGACACCTACAATCTGAAAAGATCAGCAAAAGGCAATTTGCTTTGGGTATGAATGAGGGCAGGAAAAGCTGATGGACAGAATCATCCTGGTGGAACCCTGTCACACTGATCCCAACCACATACCTTGTCACTACATCTAAAAGCCAGATTAGTGTGAGTGTGGTGTGGAGACAGAAGCATCTACCATGGTCTCAGACGACCCCCCACCCCCAGCTGGACCACATCTTTGTATGAGCGCCATGATCTCTGTGTACAAGGTTCAAAAAGCACTGCCTGTCTTCAGCAACCGGAGCTTAGACTTCCTTAAGCATGTGGACCAGGCTTTATGGGGGCAAGGTCTTCTTTTTCCATTCGAATGTTAGTGTACCGGCCATCACTTGTGTGAAGTGATGACTCTCATTATCACTGACATCAAGTAAAAGGTAAATGAAGAGAACCACAGATCTCCAAACGTGTGTGTGTGTGTGTGTGTGTGTGTGTGTGTGTGTGTGTTTATCTGTCATAAATAAGCCAGTCACTGGGACCTGTCAAATGCATTTCTGTGGGGTTGCAACTCCTCTCAGTCTTCCTTTGGTTCTTTGTCCATTCACATGAAATTGCATGGTCAACACATCTTTGTTGCTGAACCATCAGTTCTTCATAATATACTCCATCAAATTCAAATTTTTTCCAGTCTCATATATCTACCAGGATGGTAGGGCACAGGGTGTGAGGAATTAATCACCAAAGTCCATCTGTTCTTCCATGCTTCCTGTCCTCCCTCCCTCCCTTCTTCCTTCCTTCTTTCCTTACTTCCTTCCCTTCCTTCCTTTCTTCTTTCCCTCCCCCTTTCTTCTTTCCTTTCTCCTTTCCATCATTCCTTCCTTCCTTCTCCCCACTCTTTCCTTTCTTCCTTCCCTTCTTTTCCTCCTTCCTTCTCCTTCCTTCTTTCCATCATTCCTTCCTTCTCCCCACTATTTCCTTTCTTCCTTCCCTTCTTTTCCTCCTTCCTTCTTTCCTTTCTTCTTTCCATTGTTCCTTCCTTCTCCCCACTCTTTTCTTTATTCCTTCCCTTCTCATTTTTTTGATTGGCACATGCTAATCAGGTAAGCACACGCTTAACAAGCATAGGACGCACAAAGTCCAAGGCGACACTGATGGATCTCCACCCATTTTGATACTTTCCTCTCTGGGCTGGGGTGACCAGGGAATGACACCAGCCAGTGATGACAAGTGTGCCTTCTCCCAACTCAAGTCTTACAAAGTAGAAAATCTTACCAGAAATATGTAATCAATTTAAGCTTATTTTATGCAAATTACACCCTATTAAGGAGGCTTGTGAACAATCTCTCTGAAAACAAGTTTCTGTGGGCTTTTTTGGCACAGCTGTGATCGACAGTACTAAATGCCAGCAGACTTTGCATATTTAAAATATTTAATGATGGGGAGAAAATATAAAATTAATTATCTTCGTGAGAAAAAACCTGTCAGACAGCTAATTTATTAAAAACTAGTTTAGAAAATTACTACATAAAACATTTCTAAATAAGAGAAATTGATCTATCTAATAATAGCTACTGGAACTACACCAGTCACGCTGAATTCAAATTTATGTTGAGCTCTAGTCCAAATAATAGATGACATAAATTATACTTATAATATACAATCAGTTGCCCATGGCAATCTTACGCAGAAGGAAGGCCCGTCACACCATAGTCACCARTTCTAAGGTTTTATGCCAGAGGTATTTCAGGGAAGTCAGGAAACTTTAATACTTCAACTATGCCTGTAAAGTATATATATATTTTTTCTCATGTGCACTGTGGTTTCTATGGTTTATTTCAAGACAGCTTGTTTCCCACTGTATTCATCATTTTCTCCTTTTGGTATTGGCGCTCTCTTCCTGTTTTCAAAACTATGTGCATTAAATATAGAAATGTGTACACCATCGCAATAGGCGGGTGAGGCAGATGAGATGGTTAAGAGATGCTGCGTTATTAAAGCGCCGCATTTGTCTGAGACTTTCAGCTTCACATAAGGAGCGTACTGTTCGAAAAGAATGAAACTACACGATTTTATTGCTTGAAGATATTTATGCACATAGCTCCCTGAAATGGAAAGGCACACACTTTTATCGCCCTGCTCCCATAACTCAAAACTGTTGAAGAGATTTAGTATTTTTAAAATGAATTAAAACCAGACCTGGGCGATTTAAGCTCCGAAGCTGGTGGTTTCCATGAAGTGTAAGAAGAAAATGGTGACGACGACGGAGAAGCCCCCACCAGTACAAGACTATGGGCTCCGAGAAACCAGGCCGTGGAGAGCCAAAGTAAGACCTACGTTCATAGTGGAGAATGCAAGCCAAGTTAAATGACAGAGAGCAGAGGGCGAGGAGTCAGCTTCCTAGACTCCAGAACATTCTTTCTTTAAAATAGAGGCAATCTATGGCAGAGATTTCTTCTGGGGAAAAAGTTCACTTTAACTTGTGATCGCTTCAGTAGTCCCCTAGAATTGCTATTTCTGGTCAAGAAAGAGTGACCCAAATGGACCACTGGTCTTATTGTGCTAATAGGAGAGCAGACAGTGCACCCCTAAGGCTGTGTTAGTTTGTCTACAGCTCCAGAGCTGACCTCGCTCTCCTTTCCCACCTCAGCTGCCACACTGAGTTCCAGTCTTGATTCCTCAGGAGGATGTCATTGCTCATTTGGACTCCCGAGGACTACTCAATGGTCCAGACTCTTCATAGGGAATCCCCACACTGTGTCTTAACGCTTACCTCTCGTTCTGCCTTTAAAGATGCCTTCGAAAGAGGTTTGAATTATCATCTCCTCTAAGTCATTTGATAGGTATTTGGTCCGTGTCTTCTCTGAGAAGACAAGGAGAGAAATGGAAAGCGGAGTGAAATCATAACAAAATGGCAAAATCCTAATGGGCAAATGTGTGTGCAGCACAATGAGAATCTTGTAGCTACATACTGCGTGACTGTTAGTAAGCAGGCAACAAACACCTTTTGCGGGATTGAAAAGGAAAGGTTTTGCTGTGGAAGCTGCCACCCGCTGAGCAGGGCTATTAGCAAATTGTTGGACCACGGGCTGTTCCAGACTAGGACCTCTTTGGGGAAACATTTGTTCTTCTAGCCCTCTGCCTTTTCCACATTTTTCCTGTTCTGGTTTTGCTCTACAGTCATCTGATCCTGATCCAGATCCTGCATTCATTTCCTGTTTAAGATCAGAGCTGTGTGCCCTCTTGTTAACACATGGGAAAGCAACGTGCTATCAGATTGGCTCGTGCTCTTTCACATTTGCACCAATTCCACAGTTACTTCTTAGTGACAGCTTTTGATGCACCCACAGAATGGCAGAGATAGTGCATGTCTATATTGCTTTATCTCAATATGCTCAGTTTTTTAAATATAAAATTGGAACATGGCTGCTCCTCTCTATTGTAACCTTATACTCACAGAATATTCTCCCAGTTTATTAGTAAGAATCCTGCCTCATTTTTATTCTGTTGTAGATGTGTGGTGTGTGCATCTCTATAGGGAGGGAGTGTGTGCTGGCAGTGTGTATGTAGGGGTCAGAGAGGTTGTCTGCTCTGCCATTTTCCATCTTAGACCTTCCAGACAAGGTCATCATGGCACCTAAATATTGGCACTATGGCTAGACTGGTTGGTCATTGAGTTCCCAGGATGCACATATCTCTACCTCCCACAACACTGGCTGGGGTTACAGGCATGTACTTCCATGCCAAGCTTTTATGCGGGTGCTTGGAATTTGAATTCATGCCTCTGTTTGCACCACAAGCACTCTTACCCACTGAGACACCTCCTTAGCCTCCTGATCATTCTTTTAATAGCAATATAATATTTCATGGTGGAGATACACTGAATTTGCCATCCATTGCTGCCAAAAACTAGACCAGGCCTCCAGATTATTCTTTTTTTTTTTTTGCTGCAGTTAAATAATAATGTATTTATATCCTTAGATATTTTCATTTCTCTATTTTTAGTTTTCAGGAATAGAATTGCTAGGATAGAAAACACACATGCATACACACTCACTTTTTTTTAAATTTTTTATTGGATATATTCTTTATTTACATTTCATTTCCCTTTTCCTGGTTCCTCGCCCCCCAAATGTCCGACATGCCCTTTTTCCTCCCCCTGATCCCCCATCCACCCCTTCCCACATCCCTGTTCTGGTATTCCCCTACACTGATGCATTGAGCCTTT
>BDUI01003097.1:105482-121755 GCA_002335545.1 Apodemus speciosus | reverse complement strand
TACAATTTGATCAGAAATATTTTCCATGTAAATCTTCAATTCTATCATAAAATGTTTTTATTTCCTTTTTCAATTAATTTGGCAATGTTTTTTATGTCTACCACTTTACTCTTAAATTTCCCATGAAAATTGTACATTTTAATGTGTTTTTCTATATATCTCTATTTTATCAGAAATATTTTCCATGTAAATCTTCAATTTTATCATAAAATGTTTTTACTTCCCTGTTCAATAAAAGAACATGCTTTTTGAAAAAAAAATAAGCCAAATTCAGAAATAAAAAAAAATGGGAAACAACAAAGATGATTGATTCAGTGAGCTCAGAAGCATGGTCTTAAATTAACCAAGATGGAATAAGTCGGTAGAGAGCATAAGATGAAAAAAACATGTATTTTCTATACGTTTTTAGGAACCAGAAACCAGATGCAGACAATATTGGAAACACCACAACCCACCATGGCGTTTGATTTCTCAAAACCCCAAATCRACTCATAACTGATGGGAGAAGAATTTACCTCTAACCTAATTGGTTGTCAACTGCAGAGTCAGTCTTGAACCATTTGTATACAGTTAAAACAAGCCCAACAGGCTGTGTGTCTTTATGTTTATCTGGGCATTCATATACATGCATTCATACATATGTGTGTGGTGTATTACAATAGTGATCAATAAAAAGGGGCTATCAGCTTGAGAGTAGGGGAACATGGGAGGTGATCAAGGGGGAGTACCTGGGAGGGGCTTGAGGGAGAAAATGTGAACATTCAGAAAAAAAGTTTTAATTTTCAAAGCCTTATATAAAGTATTTTTTTTGTAAAACAAAATAAAGCCAAAACCCGCAAATTTAAATGATTGCACTCCCCATCTTGAAATGCTTCAACATGAACTTAAAACATAAGTATATAATAGTAAATATTAATTGTAACTTTATTATTTCTACCAAAAGAATCAATTTTTAAAAACTTATTGTAAATTTTCTTTATAGTTATAAAATCTATATAATGACCGTTGCCATAATGTCTTTTCAGTAAACTCCCCCAAAACTCAAATGAGTATAATTTGTAGCGGAGACTTTACAATATTTATTGATTATTTTAAACATTTCAGAACTATAAAAGAAGGAAAAAATTGTAATAATTCATACCTCTCACTAAACCTAAAATCATGCTTCCTTTTGTGGGTCTCAGAACTATACACATTTAGAATTATATTGTAGCTTATAAAGCAGACATTAACCCATGCAGTTTAGTACCATGTATGGCATCTCTCCATCTCAGTCAGATCCCTCTGAGACTCAAATGCTATATTTTCATTAAAAACATGTCCTATTGTATTCAGTTGTAGATACATAGAGTCTAGATCTAACATAAGGAACTTTCTTATCATTTAACCTGGGCTACTAACAACCAGGACCAGGACCAGAACTAGTCGATCTCCTTACAGGCCCATACAATCCCAAGCCTTCTTCTTGCTGGATAAGTCAAGACTAAAGTAAAAGTACGACATACAAATTCCAAAGATATATATTGTGGGAATTTATGCAGTTCACTTCCATTCACAATGGGAACAGACCAGATTCACAAAACACCAAGCTGGATGTCAGTCATGTGAAGTTTTGATTAGCAAGCAAGCTCAGGCTATTTCTTAAGGTATCGGTGTTAGATTTTTAGGGACAGCCAGAGCTTGGGACTTAAGATTGTGACACATGCTTTTTAAGGCCAATGAGATGGCCTCATTAGTATTTTTATTTATTTATATGTTATGGCTGGCATTTAGAAAAGATAAGGTACACATAACGATGTTAGTTGGAATCATGGGTGCTAAAAACTAGAAACCCAGAAAGAAAGTAAAACCCCACCAACAACATCAACGAAACAATAACATCTTTGCAGCCCCATTAGAGTTTGAAAGATCAGTATGAAGGGACAACCTGATGCTGTCTTTAAATGGCATGTGTTTAAAAATGCAAGGAAACATATTAACTTAGAGGAAAAGAGCTAAAAGACACTAATGAAGACCATGATGGCCATCAGAATCTTCAAGTTTCCTGGCTCTTAATGAGATACTTGTTTTCCCAAATGTTATCAGTGTTCCCTGTAATCCTTCAATAATAAACATTATGTACAGAATATTTTCACAGCTTTATGGATGCCCTATTAAAACTTTGGATGTCCAAAATTTATTGTAATGGTTCATCATGATTAACTTGATTTCAGAATTCCTTAAGTATTATATTTGCTTTTTGCATTTCATTACATAAAATTGCATTTGTTTAGTGCAAGAGGCAGCATACATATGCTGCAGCATACGCATGCAAGCCAGAGAACACTGGGCAGGACTCTGTTCTCTCTTCCCATAGTGTGAATGAGTCTGACATTAAACTCACGCTTGGCGACAGTATTTGTACCTGCTTGCCATGTCCCTAGCCCAGTAACACATATTTGTACTTATCAAAGGTCTGCATTTATCATAGGAGTCAAGATAATTCCAACTGCTAATTTTGTCAGTGAGTTAAAAACCATATGTAGGAGATCAATGAAGCACATGTCTGGATGTAGGACAACTCTAAAGTTTATCCTATCATGAGGATAATAACATGATAAATAGATTTACTGTATATGGATTCATAATGTGATGGTTATTACTGAGAGGAGGTGAAATGTAGAAGGGGATTCTGGGAAGTAGGTTAGTAGAACCATGGCCGTCAGAGCTCTATCTTGCCTGGTACCTCTCTATACTTCCTTGAAGTGGAAACTTAAGGGTTCTTTGAAAAGTCAGTCGTGTTGGATGGAGTTTTGCTGGGTAAACACATGATGGAACGTTTGGCTGGTGCAGATAGGGTTTCCAAGGGAGTGTCAGTTCTGTGGGAATCTCAGTTTCACAGAGAAAGAGTTTCTGTCTTGAATACTGGTATGGAACATAGTAAAAAAATTTAGATGGTTTGTTAGATTCAGATAGAACTTTATGAACAAAATGACAGCTTGGAAGACTAAAAAATAACATTAGCAGGTGCTTTCTCTTTCTAAAATATATACTGTAACTTTAAAGCTAATTTTAGAGACTAAATTGTTATATAGATAATTTTATTTAAATATTTTTGTGGCATGTTCATTTATTTGTAAGAAGAAGTAAAACACAGAAAGCAATTAGAGTTTTAATGAGGTATGTGTTTAAAAATAAAGTTCTTTAACATCTGGAAAGCAGGGGGAGAAGAAACCACAAGGAAATTCAGGACATCTGAATGAAATGCTGTTGGATTTGCCTAAAAATTATTCTTAGTTATAGTGATTAGGATATGCTGGTTTTCCAAACATCCGTCTTGGGCTCCCTTTAAGCATAGAAGTAAGAGGAAGAGGAGAAGGAGGAGCAAGAGGAGGAAGACTTCACTGTGTTTGTAGCCGGGATTCTGGGTAGGAATTAGGTCTTGACCATGAGATGTTCTTCGTATGACACTTTGATTCAGAACTAAGTTAACCAGGATTTAACTAAGATATATACACATGTGAGACATTTCCTTTTTGTGAGTTTGGAAGAATTTGCTTGGATTTGGAATCTGTAGAGGCTGCTATTGTGGTTTGGATACCAGAACCCAGAAAAAGGAAGACATAGGCCAAGATATGGTTGAAGGCCCAGGCTTCAAGTTCCCTGGAGAGGCCAGGTCCTCTGTGTGGCTGTGGGATTAATTCCTTAGGTACATCCTAGAACCTGCTCCTGTGGATCTTACAACAAATAAAAAATTACCTTATCTTCTCCTCCCCCAGGAAAATGTTTAGGTTTTGATTCCTGCTTAAATTATTTCCTGAAAAATCTATGGAGCTGTTTTTTTTCCCTCCTGTTGTGAAGCATTCATATATGAGTAGGATTCATCCTTAYTCAATCTTCCTAGTGCAGTTCARATGTAAGGGTTTTGGCCCGGAAAGGCCAGGTGATGGTGTCCTCTCTAGTTCCTACAAAATCAAAAACACGACCGCTCTTTGAACTTTTATCAAGCTACTCAATGTCCATGGGTGAGAATAATACTGGGTATCTGCTTTGTGGGGTGAAGAAAATTCGTTAGAAAGCAAGTAATGTACAATTCCAGGAGCACAAGAAATAGTATTGGGCCATTAGCATTATTACCAYTGTGTGAGCTTCTGTCACTTAGAAAGACAACAGTACAGATACTCCCCAGAAGGACCAAAGCTTTGTTCACTCTGGCTTCAAGGATCTATTATGAAACTTACCTCTTAGCAGGTGTTTAATGTTGTATCAATGCCTCTTTCCTTTGAAGAGTCTATGAGATAAAATAAAACTCAAAATTTTCGGAGTATATTTTCTTTTGGCATGGGGATTACAATATGTTTAATCACCCCATGCATATTTCTCTGAGAAGGAGGGACAGAAAAGATCACCATGCAACTTTGTATCTTATTCTCTATAGTACTGCACTGCCTGAATAATGAATGAGACCAAACATTCCTGTTCTTTGTTCAAGTCCACAAAACTATAAACCTGTATGCTTTTCACAAACAATTGCCACAAAAGATATTTTGCTATGGCATTACACCAAATGACATGGCCAGTGAAGTCTCAGCCAGCCCTAGTGAGTGAGTGTGTGTTGTGTGTGTGTGTYGTGTAGTGGGGATGTTGCCTGTTATTTTGACAAGTAGCTTTTATATCATTTTAGAATGCAGTCAGTCCTTCAAACTATTATAAAATGTGTGAGAGAGAGGGGAGGATGGAGGGAATGATGGAGGGAGGGAAGTTAGAAGGGAAGGCTTGAGAAGAGAGAGAGAAAGGGAGGGAGAGAGAGAGAGAGAGAGAGAGAGAGAGAGAGAGAGAGAATAGAGAGGATGGGCATGCTTGTGCATTGCACATGGAAGACAAAAACTGAGTGTTGGTCCACACTTCCTATCTTCTTTGAGACAAGTTGTTCATTATTGCATGTTCCAGGCTAGCTGATGCTTCTGGAGAGTCTCTTGTTTGTGCTTCATCTTACCATAGAATGACTTGGAATAGAGACTTGAATAATCATCTCTGCTTCACATGATTTTTGAGATCCAAATTTAGGTCATCATGATTGCACAGAGAATTATTTACCCACTGTACCTACCTTTGACTCACTCCCCAATTTCTTTCCACTGTAGCTGTCTCTACCCCACTGCACAATGCTCTCTTTTTAATTATTGAACACTACAAATAAAATCACCAACAAGTCACTTTGACACAGAAAGTAGCATCTCAGAGTGATGAGATATTGGTAGACATTTCAACCTACTAAAGGTTATCGAATGTGGAAGCTGTAGAGCTTCATAGTTTTGTGATTTGTTTCTTATGTTGTGAGGCATTTAGCCATCTTTTCTTGTTGCCATCGATAATCCAGTTTTCAAAACACTGGCAAATTTTCATCCTCAGATAATCAAAACCAATGAACCAACCAACGAACCAAGCAACCAACCAACCAAGAATAAAACAAAACAACATAAACAAAAACAGAAAAAGAAAAAGGAACTTATTATAACTGGTCCAAGCAAAGAGTGAATTAACTTTAGAGCTTGGGGGTGTATTCTACTGTATGAAGTGAATTTTAGTGGGTAGATAATTTGGTAATTTTTTTTGGCCCCTTAGGGATTTTCTTCTCTTTCTTTTCAGGTTTCTATTGGAATTTGGGTAATTGAGGTGAACAGACAAGTAGCCCTCAGCTATGTTAGACAGAATACCAGTTCAGAGAACCAAGGTAGCTTTAATGGCAAGGTCAAATGCCCTTAAATTAAGTCTGTATGTAATATATAATGGTATGGTCTCTTCGAAAGTGTTCTGTCAGTTCCCTGAAAAATTAAACAAGATTTAACATTTGACCCAGAAATTCCTTTTCAAAGGTATCTGGGAATTAAAGACCCATTTCCACATAAATTGCCCACTGGGTAGTTTACACATACAGGAACTAACTTTCATATAGGCCAGATTCATAAGAGATTAAGGTGGACATGAGCCTTCAAATACAGAATACACACACACACACACACACACACACACACACACACACACNGAGAGAGAGAGAGAGAGAGAGAGAGAGAGAGAGAGAGAGAATAGAGAGGATGGGCATGCTTGTGCATTGCACATGGAAGACAAAAACTGAGTGTTGGTCCACACTTCCTATCTTCTTTGAGACAAGTTGTTCATTATTGCATGTTCCAGGCTAGCTGATGCTTCTGGAGAGTCTCTTGTTTGTGCTTCATCTTACCATAGAATGACTTGGAATAGAGACTTGAATAATCATCTCTGCTTCACATGATTTTTGAGATCCAAATTTAGGTCATCATGATTGCACAGAGAATTATTTACCCACTGTACCTACCTTTGACTCACTCCCCAATTTCTTTCCACTGTAGCTGTCTCTACCCCACTGCACAATGCTCTCTTTTTAATTATTGAACACTACAAATAAAATCACCAACAAGTCACTTTGACACAGAAAGTAGCATCTCAGAGTGATGAGATATTGGTAGACATTTCAACCTACTAAAGGTTATCGAATGTGGAAGCTGTAGAGCTTCATAGTTTTGTGATTTGTTTCTTATGTTGTGAGGCATTTAGCCATCTTTTCTTGTTGCCATCGATAATCCAGTTTTCAAAACACTGGCAAATTTTCATCCTCAGATAATCAAAACCAATGAACCAACCAACGAACCAAGCAACCAACCAACCAAGAATAAAACAAAACAACATAAACAAAAACAGAAAAAGAAAAAGGAACTTATTATAACTGGTCCAAGCAAAGAGTGAATTAACTTTAGAGCTTGGGGGTGTATTCTACTGTATGAAGTGAATTTTAGTGGGTAGATAATTTGGTAATTTTTTTTGGCCCCTTAGGGATTTTCTTCTCTTTCTTTTCAGGTTTCTATTGGAATTTGGGTAATTGAGGTGAACAGACAAGTAGCCCTCAGCTATGTTAGACAGAATACCAGTTCAGAGAACCAAGGTAGCTTTAATGGCAAGGTCAAATGCCCTTAAATTAAGTCTGTATGTAATATATAATGGTATGGTCTCTTCGAAAGTGTTCTGTCAGTTCCCTGAAAAATTAAACAAGATTTAACATTTGACCCAGAAATTCCTTTTCAAAGGTATCTGGGAATTAAAGACCCATTTCCACATAAATTGCCCACTGGGTAGTTTACACATACAGGAACTAACTTTCATATAGGCCAGATTCATAAGAGATTAAGGTGGACATGAGCCTTCAAATACAGAATACACACACACACACACACACACACACACACACACACACACACACGCATGCACGCACGCACGCACGCACGCATTCACTTGCGCACACATGCACACACACACAAAGGCCATATTCATCAGAGATTAAGGTGGACATGACTCTTCAAAAGCAGAATGCACACACACAATGTAATACTATCTGGATTTATAAAGGAATAAGAAAATGATTATAAATAAAGAACATTGTCATGAAAGATGTCAAGAAAGGTCATAGAATTATCCTGTCTATAGGAAATGCCCAGAAAAGGTAAGTCTTGAGCGAGAAGGTGGATTAGTGCTTGGCTAGGATTTGGTGATGACTGTGAAGCATTGTTCTTTAGAGTGATGAAAATTCTCAATATTAATTATGATCATGATTATACAATTGTGTGAACACATGAACAGTGGTAAAGTGTATATTTTAAAGGACTGGATTGTATGTATGGCTGTGAGTTTTATCTAAGAGGCTGAGAGTGTAGTTTAACGGGAAAGGCGCCACCTAGCACACAGGAAACCTTGGGTTCGGTCTCCAGAATGGCATAAACTGAGTTTGGTGGCACATGTCTTCTTTGATTCTCACACTGAAGAAGATCAGAAGTGCAAGGTCATCCTCAGTTACGTAGTGAGTTCAAGATCAGCCTGGACCAATGAGACTGTCTTTAAGAAATCATTCCCAAGTCTGGGAAATATTGTGTCCATGACATCAGACTTGATCAAGGTTGCAGAATGTGTGTTAGTGCCATCAGACTTGATCAAGGCTGCAGAAGTGTGTTAGTGCCATCAGACTTGATCAAGGCTGCAGAATGTGTGTTAGTGCCATCGGACTTGCCTCACCTGTGCACTAACATTACCCAAAGCAACAACAACAACAAAATTTTTTCTGTATAACAAAATGATGAAATGGTTATCAAGATTTAACTGAAATTCTACCAACTTCAAGCAATATCTTATTCAATATAAATTTAGACAATATCCTATAAGATTCTATATACAGATATTATTTCGGGGAGGAAAAACACATTTCCAAAATTGCCCATTTAAATGCAGGAAAATATGTTTGTTTGTTTGTTTGTTTTTAAGAAGAAAGAAAACCACTCTAAGTTTACACCGAGAAAAAGAACATGCTCACATGAATGCTTTGAGTCTGGACCATCCCCACCCCCAACCTCCATTGCAAGGGATGTTGCTGTCAGGAATTTTGCTTATAYAGTAAAGAAAATAGTATTTCTTCCATTAAGGATAGGGACGTTCAGAAACAGGAAAAAAAGAAAAAGAAAAACAGATTCATCAGCAGAAAATAATTTCTCCCATTCTAGTTGACTCCTAGTGATGACCTCTTGCTTTCTTTTCATTTCCACTGTTACCATGGGGACAGGGAGACTATAACTGCAAGCAGTCTCCACAGGAAGTTTCTTACAGTTCATTAGAAAGGCAAGGGCTGTAGGCAGGGATGCAGAGGAGGCAGGGCAGGGCAGAGGCCCTTTCTTGGCTCTGTGTGGGTTGGTGGGAAGTGCTGGAGATTCATCCTATACCTATCACACAAACTTCTTGTTTGCCACAGATCTTCAGATGAAATCCTGGGTAAGGATGTGCATATTTACCATCCTCAGGCATTTTATAGAGTTCTCCACAACACACTTTTTGCCTACTTGTATTTAAATTACAATTAAGAAAATAACTAATAATGTRATATTCCATTATCGAGTGAATTTAAGTAGGAGAGAGCAGAAAATAACACCAGTGATTTAATCTGAATTGTCTAGAGGGAAAGGTTATATTAATATGAAGTATATTCTATGTGCAATCTTTAAGATTGCTTGAAAAGCATTACATTAGGGGCTGATAAGAACAAATGATAATTACACATCTCACCTTATGTAAAGCCTCTTTGCATGTGACAACACTATGAAGAAGAAAGATGCTATACACAGTGCTGTATGAATATGAATGTATCTGAACACATATATGTTCATGAAGTACACATATTATTTGTAGGAATTCAGCTACTGTAGTAGTCCTCGAGATAACTTTTTGTCCATCAGGTAATCTAAATTTTTTTTAGATGACTAACTATAAAAATTCTAAAAATTAGGAAAAATTTAAAAGTGAAAAGTGAGGTTGGCTGGAATTCATGTTTGTGGAATGTTATTTTAGAGAATTATTTAAATGCTTTGAATGGTGATACGTTGCCTTGTAGCCTGATGTGTGCCTATCTGAACAGCAGAGTTCTGAGATATTGTCTCTATGRAATGTCTGATGAAGTATTTTCCATACAATGGAAAGAATTAGTTTTTACTTTTCGAGTCCTAGTAGAACAGGAATTTTTTAATTGATTTTAAAGTATTTTTATTATTAATTTAATCCATTTTTTTTTTTTTACAATATGCCTTGCACTGCTCCAGCTCACAGAATAGCTCTGATTTAGCAGGAAGCACTCACTCTTGCTTCTACATTCCTATTTATAAAGCCATGGTCAACCCTTGGCAGGATACAAAGGGAGGTTTATGTCCAACCTAAGGTAGATAGGGTAATCTAAACTCCTTGTCCCTTATTCCATGGGAAAGAGGCATGTTAAGGGTTCCGTGCATCTGCTCCTTAAATATATGCATTCAGGATGGAGCATGAGAATACTGCAGAAACACACAGACCATTCTTGAGTTAGAGAGAAAAGCTGCATACATTCACAAGTTGGTCCTTAGGTTTCATGCCCAGGGATATGACATTAGGTCTAGAGTTTGTTCAATTAACTATATACATGCAGAAACAGCTGCAGCCAGTGGTTCAGCAAACTATCTCCCTGGTACATATAATGAAATCTTTGCTAAAGAATTGCTATTCCTACAAGTAAATTTAGCAACATCATAGAAAGTTGGTATCTTGATGCCCAAATCCCCCAATTCATGAGCACAGGTGGGAACACAGCATTTGATGAGCCCACTTTGTAAAATTATAATGGTGGAAGGCAGGAGGCTACAATT
The DNA here is from genome assembly GCA_002335545.1 of Apodemus speciosus. NCBI lineage: Eukaryota > Metazoa > Chordata > Mammalia > Rodentia > Muridae > Apodemus > Apodemus speciosus. The sequence goes on along the minus strand of BDUI01003097.1, from coordinate 111,532 downwards.
GATAAATTATATTAGAAAAAGTCAAATGTTTCTAAAGTAACATGCATTTTTATGAAATACCATATTGCTTCATAATATTTGGACTAATTTGATCAAGGATGGATTATTTATCTAGGCAATCAAGGCACATGAAATAATTACTTAATCCCAAGGGCTAAGTAACATAAATACATCAATTTATGGGCCAGCTGGTTGTGAGGTTAGGGCAAGAGTTATGGCTGTATTCAAAGTGAGCTAATGTAAAGTTAAGTGGGGCAGCTTGCAGTACATTTGCTGGAGGTGAGATATATTATTGTAATGACTGGAGTGCATTATGGGTTTTCACATTATTAGTAACTATGAATAGTCCAATTTTACATGATTGCCAGAGAAAATTATGATTAAATGCCTGTTTTTCCTGTGTGCAGCATTAGAGATTATGTTAATTTCTCTTGCCAGGGCTTGCCTTAAGAGTATAGAAAACTCTGGGGGGAAATTCTCTTGAATATAAATAAAGATGTCCAAACTACTAGGTCCCAGGTCACTGTCACCAATTTGCTCTTAAATCCTGTTCTTCAGGATTAAGTCTCCTTCCCCCAATTTAGAGAAATGAAACCTTATTTTGACCTCTGAAAATCGCCATTGTCTCATTGGACCCCCATGCAAACTTGAAAGCTAAATAGCAACTCCAATCTGCTGAGAAGAAAGATGAACTCTGTGATTGTCTGTTTAAAGTTTTGCCTGCTGCAAGAATGCTTTTGGCTAAACTTGCTTCAGATTCCAGATATGTAAGAGAAAAGAGGAGAGACAGGAAAGGAGAGGAAGAGGTGAGTGGGGGATGGGAAGAATGGAGAAGTGGGGGGGGGATTTAGGAGAGGGGTGAGGAGGGAATCAGAGCCAAGTACATAATAAAACAGGAATGATGCTCTCCTTTGCTTCAAGAATTCTCCCTTATGCTATTGTCTTTGGCCTCTCTGGAAATGTAAGCCTTATTCTTTATGTATAAGCTCCCCAAGTGTGGAATACAGGAATAATAGCAACCAAATTCGCTCTTGCCTTAATACCCAGAAGCACACGCCATGTATGGCGAATGAGGATTATGGTTATAGACAGAATTGAGGCTGAGAGTCAGCTGGATTTAAAACTGGTTATCTGAGTAGGTTCATTGAAATCCTAGTCTTAGAGTGGAATAAAGAGGCAGGTTCTTCCCCCAAAGTCCTTACAAAACAAACAAACAAACAGTCCTGACAACACTCTGATTTTAGTGTAGTGTGAACATTTTGGGGCTTCTTTTATTTTTCTTTATTCTTGAGAATTCCATACAGGCATATAATAAAGTATTGTAACATCTACCCTCAATTTCTCCATCCAAAACCCACAGTCCCTATAACATGTCCATTTTCCAACTTTCTCCTGTCTCTATCTGTCTATCTCTGTGTCTGTCTTTCTGTCTCTTCCCCTGTTTCTTTGTATTATGTACTAAGTCTAATTTGTGCTTTCCATCTGTGCACAGGTATGGGATTATTCACTAAAGTGTGGGAATCCTGTCAGTAATCTCAATCTCCAAAGGAATGGTTCAAACCCTGTCTCAAAAAACCAACAACCACACATCCCCAATAGAAGGAAAAAAGGTGTGAGTTTTCATCTGAATCCATAAATAATCAACTGCCAATACTTGTTCTGTAGAGGGTGCTGCCTAAAACAGTCTATGCCAGGAAATTGACTGTCTTGATCTTGTAACCATAGTGCCTATGAGTTCATGAGTACAACAGCCATATCATATTCAAAGACAGCGTTTTACAGTCCTCCTGATAGTACATTCATTCCATCTCCTCTTCCAAGATGCTACCAAAGCCTTGTATTTATATAAGTRTTCATTCACAGCTGTTCATCCAGCATCTTCCTCTCAACCAAATGTCTTTTCATTGACTGCTGTCCACTGCAGAGGAAAATGGTTTGATCGAAGGTGAATGTAACTCAGGTTTCTGGAATAAACATAAACATTTAGAAGACAATTTGACAACATATCTATTTATCAAAATAACAAGAATATTCCATCTTCAGGCCTATGACCTTCCCAGCACTACTTTCTTTTATCTGGGATTATAATACCAGACATGAGATACCCTCTCATGGAGGAGTCTTAACACCTAGTCAGTAGCCTCATAATAGTCATGTCATGTTAGCACCAGTGGGTACGTCTTTTCTAGAAGGTCAATATTGCACCATGTAGAGTCTAATGCTGGGTAAAACCACTGGCATCTCATCTCTGATAGCCTATTTGGCACCGTCTAAAACTTTGAAAGTTAGTTAGCAGGAAAGAAACTGGTTGGTCTGAGATTGATTTCTGTGTGCACCACTAAAGTATGAGGTATCTTCAATAATAGGACCTTAACCACGTACTTTGTGTTCTTAGCCGAGGGCAATGCCAACCACCTTGTTGTTTTGGAAGTCTCTGGGGCCTCCATGCCCAGTAACTATGCCTTGCACCTCAATGTTCATTTAATAGACCCTGCCTTCTAAGAGGGACATTGTTTATTCTTATAGGGTAATCTGTTTGATTTTTTATATATACAAAAATGTATTTTGAAATGAGTTTTTCTCCATTTAGCACAATTATGTTGGCTACGTTTTTTTTTTAATGTATGGCATTTGTTGTGTTGAGATATGCTCCCCAGCTTCTCCACGGCTGTTATTAAGGGACATTGAATTTTGTCAAAGGCATTTTCTACATCTAATGGGATGCTCGTGTGTCTTTGAGTCGATTTATGTGGTAGATATCATTGATTGGTTTACATGTGTTGAACTGTATTGGAATGGAATGAACTAGGTCTTGATGAACTCTTGATATGAGCATGGATTAGGTCTGCAAGTATTTTATGGAAAAATTTGGAACTATGCCCATCTGAGAGCTCTGTTTGCAATTTTCTTTTTGTTTATTTTTTGGTGGTTTGGGTATCAGTATGGTATTGGCTTCATAAAAGAGCCTGAGTGACTTCCTTTTTTTCTATCATGGAGCAATTTTGAGTAGTGTTGATATTGACTCTTCTTTGAAGTTCTGGTAGAATTCTGCAGTAAACACATTTGGTCTTGGGTTTTTATTAGTTGCAAGTCTTTTTTACTACTACTTCAATCTTGTTACTATTGTTTTACATGGATTAATCTAGATATGGTGTATGCATTTAGAGTTTTAGAGTATTCCAATATAATGGAATATAGTTATATTTGCTTTTGATTTTGATTTTGAAATGAGAACTCATTGTGTAGCCTTGGATGGCTTGGAACTTGGCGAGTAGACTAGGCTAGAATTTATAAAGACCCACTTGCCTCTGTTTCAAAAGTGATGGAATTAAGGACATGTGCCACAACATCTGGCTGTAACATAATTTTTAAAGTATTTTCTTAGGAATTTTTACATTTCATTGGTATCTGTTTTAATGTCTCCATTTTTGTTCCTGATTTTATTTTATTAATTTGGATGTCTTCTTGTCTTTGCAGGTTATTTGGCTATGGGTTTGTCAAGTGTTTTTGTATTTTCAAGTACTAATTCTTGTTCACTGATTTTTTGCATGTAATTTAAAATTTTTCTGCATACTTATTTTGATTATCTCTTCCTGTCAAGTGTTTTAGGGTTTGGTTCCTTGTTTTTGCAAAGTCTTATGATTCATAATTGAATTATTGACATCTCTCATTTTTTGATGGATGCACTTAATGCTGTAATAAATGGTTCTTTCAAAACTGCCTTTATTGTGATCCATAGATTTATGTAAGTGGTTTTTCATTTTCTTTCAATTTTAAAATGTTTTTATTCACCTTTTGATTTCTCTGGTGACATGGTTATTATTCAAAAGTGTATTCTTTGGATTCTGTGAGCTTACATAATCTTTTGAAACTTTTATTGCTGCTGCAATCTTGCTTTATCTGGTTTGGGTCAAATGATAGAATATAGGATGCTGTCTCAGTTTTCCAATATTTGTTGAGATGTTAGATCTCAACCTAATAGGTGATAAGTTTTGGAGAAAATTCCACAATCTTCTAAGAAATATATGTGTTATTCCATGTTTGGGAGGATGGTCCTGTAAATGCCAAATAGGTCCATTGATTTATGATGTCTTTTAGCTCCARTGTACCTGTGTTTAGTTTTTGTTCAAATGGTCTGTCTTTAGGTGAGAGTGAAATATTGAAATCACCAACTGTCACTGTGTTGGAATTAACCATTAGTTTTACATTTAGCAGAAAATTTTATACGAAGTTGTGTGTACTGTGTTTTTTTTTTCATACACCTTTAGAACTGCAATATCCTTGGTGCTTTGTCTCTTTGATGAATATGAATTGACTTTCTTTGTCTATATTAATTTGAAGTTTATTTTGTGAAATATTAGATAGTWTAACTAAACCTGCTTGTGTCCTACTTCATTTTTGTTGGAGACTTTTTTTCAATCTTTTACCCAAAGGTGCAGTCTATTGTTGATGGTAAGACGTGTTTCTTGAATGAAGGTAACAAAAAGATGGATTTGGTTTTTTTTTTTATTCAATCTGTTATTTGGTGTCACTGGTGTGATAGATAAGTAAGACTACTAATAGAGTTATGCCTGAAATATGTGTTAATTAATGTCATTTTTGGTTTTGTATATTTTTAGATTTATTTTAGCAAGCTTAGACTTATTTATCTATTCCCTGTGACTTCATGGTTATGTTTATCCTCTTCAGACTGAATTATTCCACTCAGTATCCTTTCTAGAGCTACTTTAGTCATTATAAGCCTTTTTAGATTGTTTTAATCATGAAAGATTATTATTCCACTTTAAAGTATCCTTTTGTTCAATATTACTGATAGTTTGGTTTAACAGCTATAATCTTTCAGAACTTTGAATCTACTTTCCGAAACCCTCCTAGTCTTGAAAGTATCCAGTCAGGTGTTATTCTGTTGAACCCACCTGTACAAGTGACTTGAGCTTTCTCTCTCTCAGCTTTTGGCTTTTCTTCATTCTGTTGGTAGTGTTTTGACCATATATATCAAGGGGAGTTTTTTTCTCTTCCTGTCCATTTGAGTTCTGTGGTCCTCTCCCACTTGGCTGGATATTTCTTTCTTTAGGTGTAGGAGATATTTTTTAATAATTTAATTTCAAATACATTTTATGTCTTTGATATGGCATTCTCTTTTCTTCAATACTCATAGTCTGTACTTTGGGTCTTTGCATGGCATCATAAAGTTCTATGTTGTGTTAGTGGGTTTTCACAAATGTACCATTGGCCTTTACTGAGTAGTCAACTTCCCTATCTTATCTTGTAGCCATAGCACGCTGTCTCCTATGTGATCCTTCCTATTGGTGATGCTTTTTCCTGTGGTTTTTACTTAGTTTTTTGTTATTGTTGGGTTTTTGAGGTTTTCATTTTTTCATTTTCTATATTCTTTGTTTACATTCCAAAGACTTTCCCTTTTCCCAGTTCCCCCCTCACCATATGTCCCATAAGTCCTCTTCCCTCCGCCTATTGCCCAATCACCCCCCCACCATCTCTCTGTTCTGATACTCTCCTACAAAACAGGATCCAGTCTTTTCAGGACCAGGGTCCTCTCCTTCCTTCTTCTTGGCAATCTTTTGATTTGCTAATTGTACCTTGAGTATTCAAAGCTTCTGGGCTCATTAATATCCAATTATCAGTGATTGCATTTCATGTGTATTCTTTTGTGATTGGGTTAGCTCACTTAGGATGATATTTCCCAGATCCAACCATTTGCCCACAAATAGCATGAATTCATTATTTTTAATTGCTGAGTAGTATTCCACTGTATAAATATACCACATTTTCTGTATCTAGTCCTTCTTTGAGGGACATCTGGCCTCTTTCCAACTTCGGCTATTATAAATAAGGCTATTATGAACATAGTGGAGCCTGTGTCTTTCTTGCATGCAGGGGAATCCTCTGGGTATATGCCCAGGAGTGGTATGACAGGGTCCTCTGGAAGTGTCATGCCCAATTTTCTGAGGAACCGCCAGACTGATTTCCAGAGTGGTTGTACCATCTTGTAATCCTACCAACAGTTGAGGAGTGTTCCTCTTTCTCCACAT
>BDUI01003097.1:85614-100978 GCA_002335545.1 Apodemus speciosus | reverse complement strand
TGACAATGCTTTATGTTTTAGTCCTTCTCCCCCTCCTCCCTCCCCTGCCCCCCCCAGATTTAGCCTCGCTGTAATAATTGTTGCTTATTTCATGAATGGAAGAAACTGAGGCAGAGAAGCTAGGAGCTTTGCTTAGGATAAGAGGAGCCACAAATGAACCAACCTGGTCGTGCCTGTGCCTGAGATCTCATCTCATTGCAGGACCTTGACTCAAAAATACAGTGAAACGAAGCAAGTATAAAGGTAAATGAAGTTATACCAAATTCTAGACTTCTCAAGGACTGACTCAGCAAGATGTTTACATCAATATTAAACTTATAGATACAATAAGAAAACATTTTTAGAGGGTGTCTGAAAGCATGGTCSTCCTCATTTTTTTAATTGGTTTTATCCTATACATAGTTGTTCAGGCAGTTTCCTTGTTTCATATAATCATCATACAACTTTCCTATTACCATAAGTACATGATCCCACTGCATCTCTTAGTTTGGTGCCTGGGAAGTTTGGTCACTGTGGTATTTGGTTGTCATCTTAATATGGCAGATATTGAAAAAGTCTATTGACACATCCTGACAAGATCTTCTTTTCGCTCTTCTAAGCATTTAAATGTTCAAAACTGTTTAGTTTTCCATCACTAATTTTTTTCTCAGTAAGAGTGACTAGTAAAAGATGGAAATTTGTGTCCTTCACAGCGTCCTTTTCTATGAGACTGAGTATTTGAATCCTGAATAATGACTAAAAGTACTYAAGCACTCTTTGTAGACAACCTAAAAATTAAAAGAATAAATAAAAATTTACCTAAGGAATATAAGTGTGTTGCTTAAGTTTATATGTACATAATGTGTGTCTATGTGTGTGTGCATGTGTGTATGCCAGCATGTGCATGCACATTTACTATAATGTTCTCTAAACACTTTGTCAATACTGGAAGCAATTTTGACAGCAGTTGACAGTCACCAGATGGGCAAATTAACCTCATTGTTTCCCCTGTGGAAGGTCGAGATAACAATGACCTCACAGTTGGCAACTATCACCCAGAATGCAAAGCAATTTTTAGTCATTAGAGAGAAGTCATGTTGTCCAATGTGCTTTTATTACTTGTGGCTGTGACTAAACTGCCAAGAAGCAACCCAAAGAAGGAAGGTTTTTTTGGGGGAGGGGGTGTCACAGCTTGAGGGAACAGTCTGTCATGGTAGGGAAGCCATCGGGTGGAATTGGCTTTCAGCAGGGAGTCTTCACCTTTGCACATCTCAATGGAAGGAATGGGAAGCAAGCAGCAGGAGTGCAGGTGGCAGCTGGCTTTCCTCTTCCTTTTTTTCTTTCTGTCTTTCTGAAAACCAAGCCCATGGAAAGATGCCATCCACATTTACAGTGGGTCTTCCTTTTAAGTTAAGCTACTTGGGAAAATTTTTCCATGCCTAGAATATATTTCCTACGTTATTCTAAGMCCAGTGAAGTTGAAAAGAAAAATGAACTATTATACAAGGTTAAAGAGAGTGTATTGAGTCTCCTTTTTGGCTCATTGAACTTGCTGTCTCCCATTGAAGATAATTGCTGGAGTATCCAATGAATACARTAACAATTCTGTATCTAATTTCACCTAGTTTTGGCTTTTGTTGAYTATGAAGAACAATGCACTCCCTATCTGGTAATATAGGGTGCATTGTAAAGAAGACTATTTTTACAATGTGTGTCATGTTGGCATCCCACTGTTAGAGGTATTAGTACTAAAGTTTCTTTTACCAGGTTTGTGGAAAGTCTAGCATAATGTTATTCCCATTCTGGCAAGCCATGAAATCTTTGGAAATATGCATGAATATTAAGTTGATGCTTCCTCTACATCAGGGAAAAACACACATAGACAAGTTTCCTCAAAAGAGAATTTTCCCCTGAGAGTTCTGTAGTTCTTTTTACAGACTTAACTGTATGAGAAAGTTTAAAACAACCATTGATTTTATTCAGATAAGATGGTATCAGTAGATATGACTTTACAATACATGGTTGAGCCCAAAGGTACTTTCCCCATACAAGTTGTAGATACAACCAGAGGGGGACTTTAGAACTGAACTTTCAGAGTAACATGGCATGAGCCTTCCATGCAGTGTTCAAGTTTCAGGAGCCTCTTCTCAGAAAGACTTGTCCATGATATCTGTCTCTGTCTCTGTCTCTGTCTCTGTCTCTGTCTCTCTGTCTCTCTCTCTCATGTCATATATAAAACACAATAACATATAGACAATATAACAAGAGTTAAGAAACCATATTCATGAATGCTTGAAGCTACCTAAATCACACACATACACAAAAAGAATCAGTGTGATCTTGTCTTGTGTTGTCCAAACAGTAGTGTTGTAAGAACTTAGCACAAGTCGAATGGGGTCTTAATGTTTTCTCTTTGTTTCTCCATCTCTTCTAATAAGACTTTAAAACTCATGAGAAGATGTCTACTCAGCCATTAAAAACATCATGGATTTTGCAGACAAAGTATAGAACTAGAAAATATCATCTTGAGTGTGGTAACCAGACCAAAAACAACATGCATGGCATATACTCACTGATAATTGGCTATTAACCAAAAAGTACAGAATACCCATGATGTACCCCATAGACTCAAAGATGTTAAACAAGAAGGAAGGCCTAAGTAAGGATGCTCCAATCCCACTTAGAAGGGGAACAAAATAGTCATGGGAAGAAGAGGGATGGAGAGACCTGGGTGGGAGAGGGGAGGGTAAGGGAAATAGGGGGGGCATGATCAGGTATGGGGAGAGACAAAAGGGACACCCAGAGGGCCAGGAGAATGAATGGAAATATGCAGCTACTGGGTGTGAGGACAGGGTAATTTCTAGGAAGACCCAAAGACCTGAGATGGGGGAGTCTCTCAGGACTTAATGCTGGTGACCTTAGTTGAAATGCCCAATAGTGGAACCTGAAGAGACTACTTATAGTAGCCCGGAAAGTTCCCCAATGGACGGATGGAGACACCAACCTACCTACAAAACTTTCAACCCCAAACTGTTCCTCTCTAAAATAAATGCAGGGACAAAAATGGAGCAGAGTCTAGAGAGCCTGTCAGTGACCAGTCCAACTTGGGATCCATCCCACGGGTGGGCGCCAATTCCTGAAACTATTACCGGATGTTATATTGTGCTTGTACGCAGGAGTCTACCATGGCTGTCCTTTGAGAGGAGCTGCCAAGCAGCTGACTGACACAGATGCAGATACCCACAGCCAAGCATTGGACTTAGCCCTGGAACCACAGTCTTGAAGAAGCCGAAGGGAATGGAGACCCCACAGAAAGACCAACTCTTAACCTGGATCTCTGGGAGCACCCAGAGATGGAACTATCAACCAAAGAGCATAGATGGGCTGGTCCAAGGCCCCAGCTCACACATAGCAGAGGGCCTCAGTGGGAGAGGATGCACCTAAATCTTGTAAAGACTTGATATCCTGGGGAAGGGGGTATTTCCAAGGATGAGGCAACCACTCAGAGGTGAAGAGGAGGAAGAATGGGGGACTGRGGCATTTAGGATGTAAATAAATAAATAATTAGTAAAAAAGATATCCTTCATCAATGAGAGGAGAGGCCATTGGTCCTGTGAAGGCTGGATGCCCCAGTGCAGTGTAGGGAAAATGCCAGGTCAGGAGAGTGGAAGAGGGGCATTGGTAAGCAGGGGAGGAGGAAAGGGGACAACATTTGAAATGTAAATAAAGCAAATATCTAATTTAAAAAATTTGATCATTCATTTTTTAATTAAGTGTGCATGTACGTTTGTGTGTGTGTGTGTGTGTGTGTGTGTGTGTGTGTGTGTGTGTGTGTGTGTGTATGTGTGTGTATGTGTTTCATATAAGTGCAGGTCCCCCGGGGAACCTGCAGATTCTCTGGAGATGGAGTTATAGGCAGTTTTAAGTTGGCCAGTGTGGGTTCTCGGAGTGCAGGTCTTCTTAGGAACAGAAAGCACTCTTATCTGTGGAGTCGTCTCTCCTCTTCCCCAGTTAAATCATCTGAGTCATCTGAAAGTTCATCCTAAGTTTGTACAAAACCAAAGCCATTTTTTTTTCTGTTTGAGCCTCAGGACACCCACAGGCTACCCCACCAGTCTTTTGGTCTATGGGGGAGGTTTTTTTTTTCACCTGATACCATATATTCAAGCAGGCCAGGAAGCTACAAAACACCAAAACTTCTCCTGGCCTTCATGATATGTAGAAATACAGTGAGATGTGGTTTAAGCCAAAACATTTGTTACATTAAGCCAGGAGAATTCTTAGGTAGCTTGTCACAGCAGAAGAACTTAGAAAATGCTGACTACTGTGTTAACATCTTTTAATATATTCTGTATTATTGAGAAACTAGATTTTTTTAATACTTTTGACATTGTAATTTTGTTGATGTCAAATATGATATACTTCAGCCACRGAAGTTTAAAAGTCCAAATGGGAATTCTTCTGAGGATTTTTAAAAATAGATTATGCTGATGGCTAGRATCATTGGTGCTGTTAAGAGGTGAGCTGAGTTGAGGACAAACAGTGTTGTTCTACAGAGGCCTGAGTTTTAAATCCACTTTATCACTAACACATATCCCCAGAACGTTCTCTTGGAGCCTCTTTCTGTACATTCAAGTGATAGATCATGTCAAAGGCACTGTTTATTGGAATTCTATTATTACTGCATTGTAAACAGAATACTCCAAAGACATCATTCCATTTGCCTACCTTCTGCAAAGTTACACTTTCAGGGAAAATTTACATTTTCATCTGACAATTTATCTCAAACATTTTCTATCTTAATTCCCAAGGAATGTATTTAGTGGTTCTCTGATAGACACCATTATTCTCTTTGACTTTCTCAGAAAAACAATGGTATGTTGTAAAATGTTGCTATTTGAGAATGGAAAAGTGCAAATATATCTGGTGTTAGGATCAACCCAAATGGYTTCAATTAGTTTCCAGATTCATTCATCATGTCTGAGATGTTAAGAGAGGTATACAAAAACAAATGCATCACAGGAAAACATGGGTGTTCCTTTAAAGGATTCAGAAATTATTTCTAATATAGGTATTTGATATCTTATGATTTTTTTCTCCTAAATTTAGCTCTATAATGTACTTCATTACTTCTGCTACACACACACACACACACACACACACATGCACACGCACACGCACACGCACACTCACACACACACATACACACACACACACACCAGATAAACTTGTTTTTAAACTATTTGTTCTCTGAAAATGTATAACATAGTGAATGTATTTGTCTGGGTTTATCTATCTATCTATCTATCTATCTATCTATCTATCTATCTATCTATCTATCTATCTATAATTTATTAGAGTGGCTTGCAAGTTGTGATCTGTGTAGTCCAACCTGGCAGCCTCCTGATAGAAAGGACACAGATCTGGTGGGTGTTCTTTCTACAAGACTAGATGTCTCAATGGTCCCAATCTGGTGCTGGAGTACCAGGGAAGTCCAAAAGAGCTGCCCATCATTAACTATGTTGGAATCTGAAAAAGGTCCTAACACGAGTGAATGAATGCATCAGRAACAGACTGGGTGGATTTGCCAGKGAAAGTGAGGGCAAGCAGGTTAAAAAAATTAATCATCTTCCATGTCCTTTTGTGTAGGCTGCTACTAGAACCTATGGCCTAGATTTATGTTATTTCATTTTATTTTATTTTTTTACCTCTTATGATCTAGTCAAGAAAATCCTTTACAGATATACTCAGCCACRTGGGTTTTTCCATATGTAGTCAAGGTGACAACCAGGATTAGTCATCACAGTAATGATCATACAAAATATTATTCTTTCTCAATATTTCAAAAGCAATAAATTTTGGTGGTAGGTRAGTTGGACAAGGGGCATAAGAAGAAAATTAAAGCCCTTGTAAAGAACATAGACAGACTATCAGATAATATGTAGGAATTCCTTGGGTTTGGAAATGAAGATGTACTTAAAGCAATTTTGCTTTATTCTCTTCGACAAACAAATTAATTTTGTGCTGATTAGTGGACATGGCATATCATGGACACTTGGCTGCTTTGAGTTCCGCTACTTCCCCTAATTATTACAGTGAAGACAGTGAGCTGTATCTTTCTCAATTTTTGAGTGCCAACCATTGTGGTATTGAAATCTTTATATGTAGACATATACAACCTAATGAAATATGGTTTTATAGAGAACCTAAGTTACATCCTTTAGAAATATTTAACAAACGGGAGTTGTTAAAATCGATTTTCTCATAATAAATATTAATATGAGCACTTCAAAAAAATAATGAAGAAGCAGGGTGTGTACGAGGGGAGATTCCCCGATTTCATCTGCTTTATTAGTGTTTCATTTATTCTTGTTATTTTTTTTTATAATTTATCACTTCATTTATTTCGCTTTAATTTTAAAATGGGAAATTGGAAACAGGATGATGCATTATAAGCTTTGTTTAAGAAGGACACAAATGCTAAATCTTTGGTTATACTTAATGAAAACCATAGCTTGTAATCCATAAGTAAACATATATTGGCCAGTAACCATGCATTATTAAAAACGTGTACAAAAATATCGGTGTATGAGTTATTTTACTTTTAAACTGGCTTCATGACTAACTGAAAGGCGATGGGCTCCATCACGTTTCGATAAGTGAACAACTTTCCTACCAAGATTAAAATCAATGTTCCTTGAAGAAGCAACTTTGGAATTGCAAAATCTCTTACTGGGGTTTGTAAGGTTGAATAAGGTTGTTGGCAAAAGAGATTAGGAATCCTTCGGGACAAGAAGCTCATAAAATTTCTGCAACCACACTCAAGAAAAATGATTGTTTTCAGGATTTAATAACCTTGGGCAAGAAGGTAACCACAACCAAATGACTTTGGTAGTCGCTGAGACTACCTTTAAAGTTGGAAAAGGAGAAACACAGGAGAGAATAAAATTATGGCCTCTGAAACAAAAGGTATACTTATAGAAAAAGGAGATTTAAAAAGAGATACAAATGGGAGGATATTTGGATATTTGCAGGAGAGAAGTGATAGAGGGAAAGAGGAGAGAGAATACAAATATCAGACACAGAATAGATCAAGAAAACACATATTTAAATAATCTTAAGTATTCTACATGGATTCCAATTTTTTTCATGTTTGAAATTCATTTACATTCAAAGCAATGGAGGATCTATTGACCTTTTCAGTTAAATCACTGTGCACATTTTTAAATGGATCTCTGAACATCCAAATTATGAATCACATTATGATGGAGGGAAATKGATGGTTATTATGACCCATTATTTATTCTCACATCATTTAAAAAAAAAGGTAAAGGGGCTAACTTTGCAACAGGTTAGATTCTCTGAGAAAGGGTCATTGAGATAAAAATTAACATGCAGAAAATTAATTAGCCAATGCTCTCAGGATCAGCAATCACTGGAAGACGACGAGAAGGGAGCACAGGGTATAGTTGGCCTGGGGCCTGCTGGGAGGGCCAGGGCCTCACACCAGATCAGGAAGCCCCCAGTGATCAGGTTCAACTTTGCAGATTCCTTCTTCCTGGCCAAGGGCAGTAAGCTGACAATGCTCCTGCCCSTGATGTCCTTAAGTCTTCAGGACAAATGGTGTTTATGCTCTACATTGGAATCTGTGTGACGTGAGAAAGTGTTGTCATTAGAAGGAGAGCTAGGTTCCACTCACTGACTCCATTATGAACTGTCCATTATTGGACTGTACATTTGATTTCACACAGTCTGTTACCTCATTAACCTATTACCAATCTGACTGGGGGTAGGGAGGTATGAACCAAATTAGCAGCTGTAAAAGACTGTCAAATAGTAAACACTCAATAAACATTGGCTCCTTCCCAATGTTTTAAAGAGATTAATACATGCTTTTATTTTTCCCTTTACACATCCTGTATTGACTTACTATTTTGGAGAAGAAAATTAACCCTATAGAGTTATGCTTTTCAACATGTCATCCTTTGTGCTTTTAAGGAAGAAGTTTTACATGGTAAATTTCCAGTTGTATTAGATTTTCCTTCTTATAAGGAAGAAATGGCTAAATAATAGAAATAGCTGGCTAAGTCCGTTTCACCACTAGACATTGTGAGAGTGTTATATAGTTATTTCTTATGTGTGATACAGTAGCAACACTTGGAAAATTCTCAAAAGAATAAATTCTCTGCTTCCCAGCTCAGACTATCAGGCCGAATTTCCAGAGAGGATATCCGTTAGTTTATGCTTTGATTTAATGCACACTGAAGTTTGAAACCTGCTAGAATAGTTTCTCAGTCAGGTCCCAACAGGAAACAGGTGTGTATCGGAATCAAGAACTGTCTCAAAATTGTGTAAGGTATAGAGATATCACAAAGAGTACTGGGGACCCTGGGAGATTGGAATGACAAGAGTCACACTATTCTTAGTSCTGAGGTAATTGAGGAATAWCAGCATGTCAATCACCAAATAGTGGAGCAGGGTACTGTGAGGAGACCCAAACCTGGATAAGAGCCACACCAAATTTTCTACAAGAATGAAATTTCTCCTCCTTGTTTTCCTTTGAGTGTTCCCGTGACTGAACACAACCAGAGAAGATGGCTGTTTTGCACTTACCAGATAGGAAAAGGTAGAAGAAGGTGGAAAGGCACTGYGGAGTATATCAGATGTATGTCGTAAAACATCAGGGCAGTTAAGCACATCACAGTGCATCTTTCAAACATCCTCTCAAACGAAAGGCACACATTTAAAACGTGTCATTCATTAAGGGAAAGTTCAAAGTTGGCAAAGCTAAGCAATCCATAATACAGGAATAAATCTCTATATGCTTTCACCATCAAGGAAGAAGATGCTTTCTGTGACAATCCTGGTTAGCATTGTAGTGGGCAGCTATATGCAGGTGCAGAGGACAAAAATGTTGCAAGTGCCTATCCCCTCCTAAATCCAGCAAAGCACACTGAATCCACCTGTACCTGAGGGACATTTCAGCTGGAAAAGTTGTTTGCATACTGCGTAAAATTTCAGAAATGCCTCGTTCTTGTGTTGTATAGAAACTTGGTACTGAGACTATTCTGTCTGCTACTCTGACTGAGAGTAATATTTCTCACCCATATTTTTCTTTTTTCTCTTCCTTTGGTGTTTGTTTGTTYGTTTGTTTGTTTGTTTTTCCCCAGAACTTGATTTCCAGGGAAACGACCATTTGGATTTCTTACAACTAGCTAACCACCTAGAGTGTAAATTTATTATTATTCAAATGATATATTTTCATTATATTATCACAACAAAAATTTTAGCATGTAAATTTTAAAACACATATGAAGTTCTGAGAGAAAAATGAGCTGCCATTACGCCTCAGACAGCTTCAACAATTATCAACATTTGCAAGAATGCTTTCCCCCGTACAGTGTAATTTAGATTTTTTTTTTTAAAATGGCATTAGCTTTTTAGTGCTAGTTTGTGTATAGAAGTGGAAGGAACATATTTTGGAATTTAATGGATGTGAAATATGTTTCAGTTCATTGCTTATATCATTTCTGTTATTTGGAGCATTTTTAGTTATTTTTTATATGGTAGAATAAATTGCATTTTTAATAGTATTTTGTATGCTTGCCCGAGGTAACACATTCTCATATTGAATTATAATTCAGTAAGAAAAATGTATTATTTTTCTTAAATCGAGCATCAATGTTGTTGATCGAATAGAACTTAAAGCCCGGGGTTTAAAATTGTATTTCAGCTAATGTTCAATATTTTCTAATGGATAGTATGTAAGAAATGATTATAGCCATTTACATAGGAAAATATTTAAATGTAATGTTTCTAGGTGTAGACATTTTCTTAAATTCATACATATATCCTCACTCTTAGATTATTATGTCAGATATTGCATATTTATATGGTAAGCCTGTCTGTAACATTATAGCCATTCAGGAATGAAATTTTTGTCTAAACACTCAAAACTAATATTAACAAAAAGGAAGAAGGTWAAAGCATCTSTCTCCAAGGCCAGGGACCAGGTTAGAACTAGAGATATTGGTTTTTATTGTCAATTTTATGTAAACCAGAAACACAYAGGTAAAAGGAACCACAATTGAAGAATTGCCACCATTGGATTRACCTCTGGGCACATTTTCATGACATTTCCTCTTTGATAACTGAGGTACAAGGCCCAGTCCAATCTGGTTAGGGCTGCTATCCCCTAACACATAGGCATAGGTTGTATAAGTGAGGTAGCTGGACAATGCTGGGAGAAAACTGTTAGTAGTCATTGTTCCTACTTCAGTTTCTGCTTCAAGTTCAGGCCTAGCTTTCCCAGATGGTTGACTATAACCTGTAAGCTAAAACTAATCCTTTCTTCTCTAAATTGCTCTAGGTCATGGTACTTTGCAACAGTACAAGGGCTCTAAGAGAATCTGTGAARGAATTTTGAAGTTTCATTAATACCAATGGATATGGCAGAGCCATTATCAAATAGACTCTGTATTTTCCRTAAAGACACATAGAAATAATAAGATATATCCTTAATTTTTACCTTGGAGCATAGGATGAAGTATATTTTTCACGACAAAGGAAAAAGAAAAGAAAACTAAGTTGGTCTTGGCGTACCATTCACAAAGATCTGTTCTTTCTTTTCCCATTCTGCCATTAAATTTGAAATGATTATGGTTTTTGCACATACACATAGGAATGACCAAGAAGGTTTGCTGATCTCAGAAACCACCCATGCCAAGTGGATCTTCCCACGTGTTTTTCCGTGTTAACAGATGAGAGGAGAGCTGGTCATAGAGCTGGTCATAGAGCTGGTCCATTGAAATAAGCACACTTGCTTTGCATACCCTTTTCGTTCCTCAAGAAGGACCACAGAGGGAATGAGGAGTGGTCTCAGTCCTGTTTGGAGAGAGCAGTATTCCCTTTGTAAGTGGATCAGAAGCGACAGCAATGCTATCCTCTAAGCTTCAAGTTCCCAGCAAAGGTCCCATCAAATCCTGTTTGATTCCGAGTCCGTGCGAGACAAACCTACAAACTGACCTTACACTCTAAGTCTGGAAACCTGTTGAACTCCCATTATGTTAAGGTCTCACTCCTGTGCATTTCATGCATGTCACCGACACCACTGAAAGGAATGCCACGTGACATCACCAAACATTAACATCACAGCAAACAGCGCAATAGCATCGTAGAAGTTCAGTTCTTGTACAACTTTGAAACTTGCTTCTTCTAACTGGCACCTAATCCTGTCGGCATGGTGATGTGCGGCTCAGCACTCATATAGCTTTTGGCATCACCGTGCTTATCACAGCAAGCAGGAAAGGTTACAAAATCTTTGCAGCTTTCACGGACTGCACCTGAAATTGGCACTGATCCCTTTGATGGTTCATAGATGCTCTTAGTTGCAGTTGAGTGCCATGTCCCCTGCAGCAGTGGCCAGTAGGTCAGAAGCATGAGGTGATGGGTTTTGTGAGCTGTTCTCTGTGGCCACAAAGTTAAGATATTTATTCGACTTTATGTAATTGGTCCCTTGTGGCTTTGACGTCAGTGACTAATAATACCTATTTTTTTTTCTGACAGAAATTGCTACATTTAAGAAAGAAATATAAAGGGCACTCATTTCAGAAAAACTAATGTAGTAGTTTAATTTGCTCATTAGGTTCCGTCATTGCCAACTGATTTTCTTCTTTGAAATAATTTTCATAATAACTCCCCTGAACTTTCGCCTGAAAATAAATGGGGAAGATTAACTAAAATTTTGCTTTAGGTTGTAGATAATTAGTGATTTTTATGCTCTTCAAATGCCTCTGTCAAAAGCTCAGAGATAAGAATTCTAGATTCTTTCTTTGCCAAAGGCTAGTTCTGGGCTATCCACACAGACTGGCCTTCAGAAGAGTGAAATGTGACTGAGATCCCAATGTAGTTACTCTGGTGTGGTGTAGTGGTAGAGGCAGGACTCCCCCACTGTGGGCACCAGTAATCCTATTTGCAACTGTCTTTCACAAAATGTTTTGCAAATAACTATTGATATGAGAACTTTACGATGAGTTTGAAAAGGTTACAGTTATTAGATGCATAATGTGTAGGTGGTATGTTTTCAAAATTTGAGTGGTTATGAATACGTCATGAAAGGGAGAACAATTATATTCTGGTTCAACAGGGACCGCTCATTACAACTGGCCAGCTTATTTCTGGAAAATCATTGGGTATTTCTCATTGCCTTCTGAGCACTCTGAGCTTGCAAAGTGCCAGGGAACACTTATGTTGCTTTTCTGAACTCTCTGGGTTTGATCTCTCCTGAAAGCTGAGTATTTTTAATTCTGTAGGACAGAGTAACTGGCTTTCCAGAGTGGCCACCCTAGATGTCTCTGAGAACATGCAGCACAGGAATCCAGGCTCCATTTTGTGTTTTGAGCCCACAGAAGGAGGAATGAACATTTGAACTTCAACCTACCAATGATCCATGAGGGTATAAAAACAGAAATCATTGCCTAGAGTTATTAATAAGAAACAAAACTACATTGTGCCTTCTTAAACTATGGTGTATTGCCCTCTGTGGAGAAGAACTTAATGATTTTCTTTCTGAGAACTATTTTTCTATTGATCCTTTATATAAACAAATGTATGTATTTTCTACCTAAGGGAAAAATTCGGTCAGAAAAATGAAGTGGCTTAATAGACTGATATTTGAAAAAATGAGTTAGAAATTTTAGATTGCAACAATACCTTCTTATAGTTGATAAAATCCATACATGTTCTCAGAGTATCCCCAGTTAACACCTTAAAAATTCCCAAGCTTATATTGTCATATGAGTGAAGTGAACTATAACGCTGCTTTGTTATGAATACTTTATTTTGTACTTCTTTTAAAAGCAAAATTGGATTTCTATGAAGCGACATTAAGAAGTCGCTTGGCAGAGGGATTTTTGGAACATGTTCATAGTCGCATTAAAAGCAGAAAACTGTGAAAACAAATACGGAGGTAAATGCTGTCACTGTGACTGGAAGGGCGTTTTGCTTTGGCCCTGYCATTGATGTTCTCTTCCCATTACCCACACAGCTGTCCATCAGCTCTGAATGAGGTAAAGCCCTGTATGCTGCTCTTCCACTCATTCACCCCCTGTTTGGTGAGTACCTACTATGTTCTAGGCATTCTGGAAACCACTAACTGTGTAATATAATAAGTACCTGAAGAGACCAGTTGAATTTGAAGTTAGAAAAGCCTCCTATGAGATTACCATCACCTTCAATTCCTTCACTTTTTCCTCTAATACTTCCATATTGGTCCCTAGGTTCAAACCAAAGGTTGGCTATAGGTATATGCATTTATCTCAGTTAGTTGCTGGTAGAGCCTCTCTGAGGACAGCCATGCCAGACTCCTCTCTGGGCACACAATATGGTCTCAGGAGTAGTGTCAGGAGTTAGTGTGCATACATGGGATGGATCTCAAGTTGGGTTGGTCACTGGGTGGCCTTTCTTTTGGGCTCTGCTCCATTTTTGTGTCTGCATTCCTTTAGACAGGAATAATTCTGGGTTAAAAAAATTGAAGAGTAGTGAGGCCCTGCCTCAACTTGGGGTCATGTTTATCTGCTGGACGGTCTCTTCCAGTTCCATCTGCCCACTGTTGGGCATTTCACCTAATGTCATTCCCATTGAGTCCTGGTAACCTCTCATATCCCAGGTCTCTGAGATATTCTAGAGGTTCCCCTGTTCCCCTAGCCCCTGTCCTTTATATTTTGATTCATTCTCCTGGCCCTCTTCTCATCTTTTCTCTCTCTCACCATACCTGATCCTGCCCCCTCTTTTTCTCCTCCCCCTCCTCTCTCCTACACAGTTTCCTCCTTTCTGCCTCTCATGATTATGTCATCCCCCTCCTAAGTGGGTTTCAGGTATCAAATGTTGGGCCTCCCTTCTTGTTAAGCTTCATATGGTCTGTAAGTTGTATCATGAATATTCTGAATTTTTTGCCTAATATCCACTTATCAGTGAGTACATAGCAGGAATATCCTTTTAAGTCTGGGTTATTTCACTCAGGATGATATTTTCTAGTTCCACCTGATTGCTTCCAAAGTTCATGATATTCCTGTTTTTAATAGCTGAATAATATTTCATTGTGTAAATGAACCACATTTCGTGTATCCATTCTTCTGTTGAGGGTTGAGGGACTTCTAGGTTGTTTCCAGTCTCTGGCTAATACAAACAAGGCTGCTATGAACCTGATGGAGCATGAGTCCTTGTGGTTTGGTGGAGCATCTTTTGGGTATATTCTCAGGAGTGGTATAGCTGGGTCTTCAGGTAAAGTTATTTCCAATTTTCTGAGGAACTGTCAGATTTATTTCCAGAGTGGTTGTACCAGTTTGCAATCCCACCAGCAATGGAGGAGTGTTCCTTTTTCCCTGCATCATTGCCAGTATATACTGTAACTTGAGTTGTCGACCTTAGCCATTCTGATTGGAGTAAGGTGGAATCTCGGGGTTGTTTTGATTTGCATTTCTCTGATGACTAAGGATGCTGACTTTTTTTTTTTTAAGTGCTACTCAGCAATTTGAGATTCCTTTGTTGAGAATTTTCTGTTTAGCTCTGTTCCTCATTTTTAATTAGTTATTTTTTTTTTTTTTGGATTCTAACTTCCTGAGTTCTTTGTATATTTTGGATATTAGCCTTCTATCAGATGTAGAGTTAATGAAGATCTTTTTCCAGTCTGTAGGTTGCCGTTTTTTCTACTGACAGTGTCCTTTGCCTTACAGAAGCTTTCCAGTTTCATGAGGCCCCATTTGACAACTGTTTATCTTAAAGCCTGAGGCACTGGTATTCTTTRCATGAAATTTCCCCGTGTGCCAAATGTGTTCAAGGTTCTTTCCCACTTTCTCTTCTATTCAATTCAGTGTATCTGGTTTTATGTGGAGGTCCTTGATACACTGGGACTTGAACTTTGTACAAAGTGATAAATACGGATCAATTTGCATTCTTCTACATGTAGAGTGCCAATTAGGCCAGCACCATTTGTTAAAAATGCTGTCTTTTTTTTTCCACTGTATGGTTTTGGCTTCTTTGTCAAAGACAAAGTGATCGTGGGTGTGTGGGTTCATTTCTGAGACTTCAATTCTATCCCATTGATCAGTCTGTCTCTATACCAAAGCCATGCGGGTTTTTTTTTTTTTTTTTTTTTTACCACTATTGCTCTGTAGTACAGCTTGAAGTCAGGGATGGTGATTCCCACAGAAGTTATTTTAATGCTGAGAATCATTTTGGCTATCCTGGGTTTTTTGTTTCTCTATATGAAGTGGAAAATTTTTCTTCCCATGTTTGTGAAGAATTGTGTTGGAATTGTGGTGGCAATTGCATTGAAAAGCCTCTTCCAGTGTCCTCAGAGACAATTCTTGACAATGTTTAATGGATG
>BDUI01003097.1:46526-82110 GCA_002335545.1 Apodemus speciosus | reverse complement strand
GATTATTGTTCAGAAATATTAGTAGGATTTTACATGAGAATATCAGGCTGACTGTGCTATACTCAAAAAATCAGAATAAATTTTCAAATACGACTGTGTTGAGTTTGTAATGAAACTCCTGTCTAAGGTGGCCATGCTCTTAGACAGTACTGATGAGTTTATCTTTTTGCTGTTCATTTTCCAATGTCAAAGTCATAGTAGTGGCCTAGAGTGTGTGGAATATTCAGTTCTAATTGTTTTCCTTGTTATAAATGTGAAACTTCTAAAATACTAGTTTGTAACCTTAGTATTAAATACAATTTAAAATTTCTGTTTACCATAGTGCCACAGAATAGTAGTATGGCAGAGTAACGCAGTTCTTAAAAGTCCTGGGATTATGATACAGTCATATTCAATGATCCAGAGTAATAAAGTAAAGGAGATGCTCCGGGGAGATGATTTAATAGTATACAATATACGTAAAGGTTTGCAGTTAATACAATAAAAATTTAACAATGATTTATTAACAATCCCTGTTTTCAACAGGTTATGTGAACTGGTACACATTAATTCTGTTTACACACAACTATAACCTCTTCATTGATACCCACACTCTGATTCCAGAAGTAGAAAAATACTGCAAGTCTGATAGGAGGACTTGGCAGAAATAACATAACATAACATAATATAACATAACATAACATAACATAACATAACATAACATAACATAACATAAGGCAACATTTTGCACTTTTTGAATGGCTCCAATCTTGTCGCATGAGCCGTGAGAGGCAAAGAACATTTTCTGACTAAGACAGAAGTATGCACCAGGAGAGGGAAAAGAGGATTAAAATGTGCMAAAAAACTCATGACAGAACTGTAGGAAATGACATGCCATGATTTGAGAAGAAATAGAGGCAGGCTTAGTTAGAGACTAACCCCTGGGGGACAGTCAACAAAAATGTGGGCTTCTGAGTTCTAGAACTGCAGGGAACGTTGTTGACAACTTGATTGAGCTCAGATGCAGGTCCATGCCTTAAGCCTGCAAGAGAAAACATGGTTTGCCGAAACTCTCATTTGGCCTCATGAGACACTGAGCAGTCCGTCCAGCTGAGCCGTGCTGGCTCTGGAACTCTGAACCAGGGAATTGAGACATAAATGAATGGTTCTTGTTGGTCTTTGGTTTTGTTTCTTTCTTCACACACTAAATCCGTGGTGGTCTGTTATGGCAGCCATAGAACTCTAATGCAAATTTTTGTAGCAGCTTGCAAATTGCTGTAATTATTTGCCCTTGTTTACACACAATGAAGCCAAGGCACAGAGAAGTTAATGAACATGTTCGGAGATGCCAATTTTCAGAGGTACAGTTCTGTGGCACAGCACACAGAAGGACATAAGAACTGGAAGTCTGTGCTCCACAGTAGTCAGAAGTATATTATTATCACATCAAGCTTTACTATGTGAATTGGATCTTTTGCATATGATATTTAATAGTTCATTATCAAGTACTTATCAATAAATTTAATGATACAGTTTTTAATAAATTTGTTTCAAATAATATTTTCAAGTTAACCATGTCTGTTTTAGAGAGGAGCAAACACATAGTATGGTCTATCAAACTGACAGCATTAGTGGTTAGCTTCAGATAATGACTAAAGCCAAAAAATCAAGTTGGCATAGAAAATATAAAAATATTTAAGCTAAACAACGAATTCTTATCATAAGAATTGGTGTAAGATACATATGTATCAATTTCCATCACAGGATCATATTTTGGATGTGTTTCTCAATTTCTTATGYGGTTACAATAGCTGTAATCCTCCTACCAAATCTCTTTATGAGTGCCTCCTTTTCTCTTCAATCTCTAATCTTTACTCAAGAACCACAATGACTTCTTATCTCAGCTTAACCCCTGGCTATAATATGGTTCATACGAACCCTAGGAGAATGTAATGGAGCCCCATTCGATTTAGCAGAGGGTGAATCTGAACTTATTTCAGGCTTCACTGGACCATTTGCACTTCTGTTTGTTTGTTTGTTTGTTTGTTTGTTTATAAATATTCAAATCTAGTTAACATTCTTGACTTTCTAGAAATTAGGACAAAACATTGCAAACCTTTCTCAAAACTAGAAGCATGCATACTTCTAGGGGGGAGAAGGAATCAGTTTTTTAAGGGCGTGGCTACCTGTAGGTCCACCAATATCCAGTAGAKGACCCCCAAACCAGAAGTATATAACCAGATTATTGGGGTTAATGTACTATTTATTAAAAAGAAAAWAAAGAAGACACTATGTTGGGTGGATGTAGTGGATAATGGTAGATCTTGAAGAGTTAGGAGGAGAAGTAATACATGACTTCAATCAAAATACATTGTATGGTACTCTAAGAGTTTATAAAAAAAACATTTTGAAAATGGCATCTGATCAATAGTCTCAGTCCTGTGTCTGAACTATGTGGTGTCTTCTAAAACAAAACCTTGTCTCAACTGCTAGGACAGGATGAAGGATAGTATCAATAGCCTATGTTGTTTTGGGACTCTGTTAAGCTCCCTAGCCAACAACTGGAAAGGAGGATTTTCATGTCTGGTACGAAGATTTTGATGGGTAGCCTATGGTTTTGTGAGGGAGCATTATTATCTTGAATGGCATAACTTCATTGTGTGTATGTGTGTGGTRTGTCTGTATGCATCTGTGTGTGTATCAATGACTAACATAATAAAGCTGTGAATTTTTGAGTAAGTGATGATCATGAGCATGCTTAAAGGTAGGAGAAGGAGAAAATGAAGGATATAATTGATTATATTTTAATTAAGAGTAAAATAAAAATTAAAAATGGTGTTTAAGAAGTATGAGCAAATAAAAATACCATAAAACCATATCTTCCCACAGTGAACAAAACTCAACAGATACTTCTGAGAAAATATCTTTGCAAARCTAGAAAATGTAAAAACCCTGTACCATCAAAGATCACAGGAAGGGTGGTTATTAGAATGCTATAAAGACAAAGTTTTAGGTTAAAATAAATTAATATCAACCATACAGAATAAAGTAACTATGAATGATACCAAATGAATAATATTGTCAATCTATGATTTCGTTAATAAGCCAAATTATTTAAAATATGTAGGAAGAATGGTTTCCATATATCTTTTAACTGGAAAGTATTGCTATTTTAGATTATGCTAATTACAGTTCATTCATARAATTGTGGAAAATGCTTTTCAAATAAAAACTATAGCTATTATAAATTGTGTCTTTTACTTCTCTGAGAGACCCTTGGGTCAATTTAGAAACACACATACACTTTTTAAAAGTTATTTTTTAAATTTTTAGTCAATAATGTTGTCGTTTCGAAATGCAATTTTAAATTACTCTTAGTGCTACATGTCCARTCTAACAAAGAAGGAAGGGGATGTGTGTGTGACTATAAAAATGTATAGGAGCYGCTGCAARTCAGGTCAGGTGGTGTACTATAACGCAGGCTCGCTTGGACATCTGGAAGAAGCATGGAGCTAGCAACTGCCACTTGCCCTGAGAAGCAACAACAGCCCAGTCCATTTATTCTAAATAAGCTGTATGGTTGTAAGTCTCTAACTTGTACAACTGTACAAATCAGTTGAACAACTGCAGGGTTATATAGCTGGGACTATTCCRAATCACCATCCTGCACTGGGGTGCCTAATCTGCATAGAGCATTTTCAAAGTCAGGTCGAGCAAAATGTCTTTTAGAGCTTTAGTTGTTTTTCTGTGAAGACTTTGATCTGTGTTTGAAGCTGCCTCCCCTTAGAATTCTTTCTGTCAGGCTTTTAACATCTGATTCTTCAAGAGAAGATTGCAGGATAATGTCCAATCCTTTTATTTTTTGAAAAACAAAACAAAACAAAACAAAACATAGCTTTAGTCATGTTTCAAACAAGTGTTTGCCCAAACTTCCTGCAATCAGGACTGATGGCTGAGGGTCACAGTGAGAAACTGAGGCTACAGGCAATCCCTCCATGCCCTTGGAAGTCCAGTGGATCTCATCGTTTGGAGTTGGCCATCCAGCTAGCCATGACTGTCATTGCTGTCAGTTCAGACAGAAGGTGGACTGATATTTACTTTGCTTTTCTTCTTTGTAACGAGCTCCATGAGTCTTTCATAATTCTATGAAATAAACTGTCAATACATGAAGAAACAATTACAAGTGAAATTGAACAGTTTATGAACAATAAGACTTCCTGAGTTATAMGTGAAGCTTATGGTTATAAAGGGAAGAAAATCATCTTAGTGAAATTACTTTATTCAAATATGTTGGAACTTTATGATTTTTGCAACATAATTATCATTTTAAAATGCTGAAAATTTACCTTAGAAATAAAAATGCATGTCGTGCATAGCAACATATTTTGATTTCTATAAAATTTGTACCTGAAATAATGTGCTCAATTAACTTCTTTGTTCTACTTGAGTCATCAAATCAYGTTAGTGAAAATTAAGATATTCTGAAATGCAAATTTATTCAGGCAAATAATGAGTGCATTCTGCTGTCCTTCATATAAAATGATGATATATTGAATGGCAAATGCAGATTGTTTTTCTCCCGAAGAACTATTTTTCCCCATACAATAACAATTTTTAATGTTTTCCCCTGGCTTTAAGTGTCATAATTCTTCCTTCATTGGGGGGGGGCATTTTTTATTAGATATATTCTTTATTTACATTTAAAATGTTGTCCCCTTTCCTGATTTACACACACACACACACACACACACACACACACACACACACACACACCTGAAAATCCCCAAACCCATCCCCTTCCCCCTGCTCACCAATCCACCTACTCCTGCTTCCCTGTCTTCGCATTCCCCTATGCTGGGATATTTAGCCTTCGCATGATCAATGGCCTCTCCTCCCTTTGATGTCCAACAAAGCCATCCTCTGCTGCATATGCATCTGGAGTCATGGGTCCCTCCATGTGTACTCTTTGGTTGGTAGTTTAGTCCCTGTGAGCTCTGGGGGTCCTGGGTGGTTCCAATTTTTGCTCTTCCTATGGTTCTGCAAACCCCTTCAGCTCCTTCGAGTCTTTCTCTAGCTCCTCCACTGGGGACCCTTTGCTCAATTCAATTGCTGGCTGAGAGTGTCCCCCTCTGTATATTCATTTTCTGTTTCATTATGGTGAAACCATTTAACAGGCTTTCTTCTAGCTCTCTGAAATATTATGTATATCATCATTATTATCTGTGGTGGCCACCCTCCAGTTCAGAAGCACACTAGAACATTTTACGTCTAGCTGTAATTGAGTACCCATCATTCTACAGACTCTCCTCAGTTTCCAATAACTCCATTTCCATTACATTCTCAATTTCTATTCATTTGAGCATTTTAGTGAAATAAAATAATAATTTTAGTCACAGAGTGGTAGGAATAATCTGTTCRGTCCTGCAGAATTCAAGCACTATTTTCCCATAGCAAAGGAAGAGAATTTAAAAAAATTAAATGTATATATTTAGTAATATGTGTGTGTACATATATGTAATGACAACAAAAGAAAAGAGGCCATGAATTTAAGAGATYAMGCAAAGTTTCATGAGACAGATGTGAAGGAGGAAAGGGGAGGGGAAATAATATAATATAATAAAATTATAAAATAATATAATTTCAAAAAAATTAATATAAATAAAAATATTCAAAACAAAAACCTAATCTATGTTTTGTGGAAAACATCTTGCTTGTTTGGGATATATTTTATTTCTCAAAATAATTTCCTGATTATCATGTAATCAGGAAATTTTGAATATCATAATTTTATTTTATTTTGTAATTTCTTGGCTCAAAGGCAAATTTTAATGAATTGTAATGTTTTAAAATATCCAAGAGAAGATGAATATGGTGTCAATAATGAAGAAAAATGATTCATTAATGAAAATATAAATAATATATGTTTCTACAGCTGTTGGACCAAAATTTTTAACCCCACAGGAGTAATCCTGCTGGCATAAATGAATTAATGTGAATCTTTGTTTAAAACCAAAATTTTTTCATATGCTCAGGAAAACTTATGCTGAGGAATTACATATTCAATTATGTCACCCTCTTCTAAAAGACTATTGTTGACAACTTGCTAGCACCTGTTACAGTTTGAGTCCCCAGTGTATCCAGAAGCTTGTGTTACCATTCAGGAACCTCTCCAAGGCAGTAGTTTTCAATTCTTCTGATGCTATGACCCTTTAATACAATTCCATGTTGTGGTGACAGCCATAAAATGGCTTAGTTTTAGAAGAAAGGGGTAGTTTTAGAAGAAAGGGGTAGTTTTAGAAGAAAGAAAGGAAAAGAGTAAAGGAGGGCGGGGAAGAAGAGCAAACTAGGAAAATTAAGCAGAGATGTGAAGGTGAAGGTGAGGTCATGACTATACTTGACCCCATAGGGCATTCTGAGCCTGAAACAATCTTCTGACCTGCCCTGAGTATGGTTAATTCTCCAGTCCTTAATATGCATGCCAATCCCTGAGTGTAGGTCTACATGTGAAGCAGGCATGATTCTGGACATGACTCCCTCCAGCATTATAGGCAATGAAGAAAAGGGGGGCTAAGAACAAGATGAAAGACAAAGGTGGTATACCCCATATCACAACTCAAGCAACTGAAGTAGGAACGTGAGTTAGAGAAAAGCTTTGGTCGTGTAGATAATGTGACTCAAGTGTTYTTGCATATACCCATTTTGTTCTCATCTTGGGCATAATAATTATCTAACCTCAGAAAAGTTTACCCTGAGACATTGAAGAAGTGGAAAAGAGAAAAGTCACTTCCTACTTTTYGAATTCATAACCAAGAACACTTACAAAACAGTTGCTCCAGAACTGCCCTTGTCTCCTAAGAGCACCTAATCTAGCCCATTGGTTGGACCTTCTCATTAAACCCATGTTCAAATCAGTGATATATTGTGACATCACATTCTTCCACTGTGCTAAGGAAGTCTGGGTGAGCTGGGTTTAAGGCACTGAGAACAAATTAGGAAGTGGTCAGTAAGAGCCAAGCTCCTTGGGAACTAAGAGTGACAAGGTACTATCAGAGAACTCCAGTGTGGTAATAGTGCTGAGAAGTCTTCCTGGTCAGTCTCCTGTTCTCAAATTTTAATCTACTACTTTCACTGAGAAAGAAAACAGGGAGAAAATTGAAACCAAAATAAAAACAAAAGACCCCCCTCCCCACAGAGGACCCGTGGGCAACTCCGCCTCCATCACGAAGCACTCATTTTCTTGTACTTTGATTTTGCTCAGCGAGCTCTGAGCATTACTCATCTTTAATTACCTTAATTTCATGCTTAACCAAGGCACAAAGAGATCTGTTTGTAATTTCAGATGAGAGGAAATGAAATTCCCCTCAGCAAAGTCAAATTTTAAAATTCAAAGAGGGAGAACAATGTATTGAATCACAAACAATCTGAACCTTTTGCGTTTCAAGGTAATTTCATGGCTTTTGCGCTATTGGAGAGCTTAAAGTTTGTTTTAAAAACAAGATGAAGCACAATAGGATAGGAGAGATATTGAGAGGATTCAAAGTCCATTTGTTTCTAGCAAGTGAGCCACTCAGGAGGTGATAATGTTTTTTTTTCTTTAATATCTTATGTTTTTCCAATGCTAAGCAGAATGAGCACTATTTCATAATTCAAAAATAAAAGTAATTCAAACCAATTAATGACACTAAAAGGAAGGGGAAGTGTCATTAAATGGCTAAAGTTTGATAAAGGTTATCTAAGGAGAAGAAGTAGCTGTGGGCACACAGATATGTTTGTTTAAATTAATCATTCTTGCCCAGACCTTTCCCATGCTTTTTTTGTCTCCAATTTGATGTTGATGAGGCCGATGACTCACACCAAGAAACCACCTACTGAAGCCTTTGATAAATTTCATTTTGCCAAACTAATTTCCTGAGTTTGAGAAGGGAAGTAATGAGAAAACGGTAATATGCAAAAAGTTACCAACCCTTGTGCATTATGGATGATAATATTTAGCTGTTTCTATGAGAGGCAAATACTGAGATCACATTTTGCATTTTTAATACCTTCCCTATATTTGTTGAGCAAAGCCGGGGTAAACATATATATATCTCCCTAATGAGGATGCTAGCACAAAGAGGCCTCTTTACTGTGAAAATTCCCAATCTTTGAAGAACACAGAAAATGGAGTTGAATCCACAGCCATTTACTTTTATTTTATTTTATTTTATTTTATTTTATTTTATTTTGCAAACCATAGCAGAGATTGTCTTTCATTACTGAAATGCAAGTCTGTTAAGACCATGATATTGATGGATGACACAATGATTGAAATAAGGACTAGCTGTCATTTAACAGATGTCAGCATAGGGGTACAGGCTGTAAATTCTTTAACTGGGGACAATGTTGGGCTCAACAATATTTATTTTGGAAGATTCTTCATGTAGAGGTCCTAACTGGGATGTGTTTGTCACACACCCTTATCCCTACACTCTTGTCAGTGACCTTTAACCTTGTACATTTTAAGATACATAGCCGAAAACTTTCAAACTCCCCCAAATCTATTGATATTGCTTTAAAATATTTATTTGGCACCAATAATGCTTCAAAAAAGGATGTCAGTCTCCATTAAAACCAAAAAAAAAAAAANGAATTCATAACCAAGAACACTTACAAAACAGTTGCTCCAGAACTGCCCTTGTCTCCTAAGAGCACCTAATCTAGCCCATTGGTTGGACCTTCTCATTAAACCCATGTTCAAATCAGTGATATATTGTGACATCACATTCTTCCACTGTGCTAAGGAAGTCTGGGTGAGCTGGGTTTAAGGCACTGAGAACAAATTAGGAAGTGGTCAGTAAGAGCCAAGCTCCTTGGGAACTAAGAGTGACAAGGTACTATCAGAGAACTCCAGTGTGGTAATAGTGCTGAGAAGTCTTCCTGGTCAGTCTCCTGTTCTCAAATTTTAATCTACTACTTTCACTGAGAAAGAAAACAGGGAGAAAATTGAAACCAAAATAAAAACAAAAGACCCCCCTCCCCACAGAGGACCCGTGGGCAACTCCGCCTCCATCACGAAGCACTCATTTTCTTGTACTTTGATTTTGCTCAGCGAGCTCTGAGCATTACTCATCTTTAATTACCTTAATTTCATGCTTAACCAAGGCACAAAGAGATCTGTTTGTAATTTCAGATGAGAGGAAATGAAATTCCCCTCAGCAAAGTCAAATTTTAAAATTCAAAGAGGGAGAACAATGTATTGAATCACAAACAATCTGAACCTTTTGCGTTTCAAGGTAATTTCATGGCTTTTGCGCTATTGGAGAGCTTAAAGTTTGTTTTAAAAACAAGATGAAGCACAATAGGATAGGAGAGATATTGAGAGGATTCAAAGTCCATTTGTTTCTAGCAAGTGAGCCACTCAGGAGGTGATAATGTTTTTTTTTCTTTAATATCTTATGTTTTTCCAATGCTAAGCAGAATGAGCACTATTTCATAATTCAAAAATAAAAGTAATTCAAACCAATTAATGACACTAAAAGGAAGGGGAAGTGTCATTAAATGGCTAAAGTTTGATAAAGGTTATCTAAGGAGAAGAAGTAGCTGTGGGCACACAGATATGTTTGTTTAAATTAATCATTCTTGCCCAGACCTTTCCCATGCTTTTTTTGTCTCCAATTTGATGTTGATGAGGCCGATGACTCACACCAAGAAACCACCTACTGAAGCCTTTGATAAATTTCATTTTGCCAAACTAATTTCCTGAGTTTGAGAAGGGAAGTAATGAGAAAACGGTAATATGCAAAAAGTTACCAACCCTTGTGCATTATGGATGATAATATTTAGCTGTTTCTATGAGAGGCAAATACTGAGATCACATTTTGCATTTTTAATACCTTCCCTATATTTGTTGAGCAAAGCCGGGGTAAACATATATATATCTCCCTAATGAGGATGCTAGCACAAAGAGGCCTCTTTACTGTGAAAATTCCCAATCTTTGAAGAACACAGAAAATGGAGTTGAATCCACAGCCATTTACTTTTATTTTATTTTATTTTATTTTATTTTATTTTATTTTGCAAACCATAGCAGAGATTGTCTTTCATTACTGAAATGCAAGTCTGTTAAGACCATGATATTGATGGATGACACAATGATTGAAATAAGGACTAGCTGTCATTTAACAGATGTCAGCATAGGGGTACAGGCTGTAAATTCTTTAACTGGGGACAATGTTGGGCTCAACAATATTTATTTTGGAAGATTCTTCATGTAGAGGTCCTAACTGGGATGTGTTTGTCACACACCCTTATCCCTACACTCTTGTCAGTGACCTTTAACCTTGTACATTTTAAGATACATAGCCGAAAACTTTCAAACTCCCCCAAATCTATTGATATTGCTTTAAAATATTTATTTGGCACCAATAATGCTTCAAAAAAGGATGTCAGTCTCCATTAAAACCAAAAAAAAAAAAAAATATAGGGTGGTAGGTTACAAGAATCCGGAAGCAGTGCCCAGAGGAAGCAATTCAGAAGGTGACCGCCATTTTGTAAATTAGAAAAGCTATAAGATGATTGTGCAGGCCAAGTGGTATTGCTGTCAGACTACAGATGGAAAGACTCAGGTTAAGGAGAGGCTACAGAAGCACAGATATGGTAAATCATCCATAGTCAAATGAAGCTTCTTTTTGAGCACAAGTAATATGTTTCGAAGATGCAGCAAGAGGTCTGTGATTGTTATAGCCATCTGTCACAAAATGCCTTGATATGGTCCTCACCAACAGTATCAGCTTTGTAAAATACCATGTATCCAGTAAAGAGAAGTGTGACTTTAAGTATCTAGTAAACAATCCACAATTGGATTCAAATGCACGTGAACGTGTTAAGAGATATCTAAACGGGTATGCCAAAATCAAACTCCTGTTTCTTTCAACCATGAAGAGCAAATGGTTTGTGCTGCTGGTGGTAGAGCATTCTGACAGCACCAAAGAAAAGAATGTATGTGTGAAGCCAGGGCAGTTGGCTAGGACTTATCAAAAGCTGAAATACTTGTAAGCTGTGGGATCGTCTGATAGAACATGGCAGTGATGGTGAAGATAAGGAAAAGACATAGTCTACAGACATTGTTAGGATTATTAATGAAGAACAAGCTGCTGCCGTATTCTAACCTAGATTCAGTACAGGAAAAGGAAGGGTATCAACAATACAAGCAGATCAAATGTCCTTCTGAAGTCCTCTTTATAGAAAATGAATTACAGATATTTGGAATGTGATTTAAGTGGTAAATGGCATGAAATAATAGTTCTCAGAGGTAAGCATACCTCCTTAAGTAAACATGAAATCATCCCACCTTAGAGCAGAGATGTTTCTGTCTCTGGTGGAAGCTATTCCTGCGATGTTATTTAGTTGAAACACAAAGGTCAATCGCCCTCAACTCTGGATCATTAGGCATAAGCCTCGATATCTTTTGTATCTTCAGCATCCTTAGTTTGTGTTTGTTTTTCAGTTTTTAATATGAAAAGGCAGGAAGTTATAAACTTTAGTTACCTTAGTAGCACATATTCGTTGTATGATCTGCAATGTAATTTCAGTACAAATAGTTGAGTGCAATATTTATTTCCATCTGAAAGAAAATCCTGTGAGTTGTTTAAACATTAAACAAAGTTAGATGATTCTGCAGAGGAATTTGTTTTCAACAGGGAGCATCAGACTTTACTG
The DNA here is from genome assembly GCA_002335545.1 of Apodemus speciosus. NCBI lineage: Eukaryota > Metazoa > Chordata > Mammalia > Rodentia > Muridae > Apodemus > Apodemus speciosus. Next base: position 70,434 of record BDUI01003097.1, on the reverse strand, counting down.
CAGAGAAGCATTAGGCAGAATACAAATCACTGGAAGTCACGACGCTCAGGGATGCTTTCAGGTTTCCAGATAAAGCTGGAATGTGCAGAGAAATGAGAAAATGTCTCAACCGTAAACCACTCTAAACTGTAGACAGGGATGATTAGACCCCAATCATCCAAGACCCATCCTGGTATTATTGTAATTATATTTAATAAAATATCCCTTTTAACTAGTGAAGTTGCCTTGATTTAAAGGCTACGTTGGACCAGAAATTATCCATAAAAGTCTAATCAATCAAAACTGAACCAAACCAAACCAAAACGTACCACCACTACAACACAACACAACAAAACAAAAATAAAACAATAAAATGGACATGATTTTCTTAGTTTACTGCCTATAATCTTGTTTTATGAATTCTCCATATACTGATTCTCTCTCTCTCTCTCTCTCTCTCTCTCTCTCTCTCTCTCTCTCTCTCTCTCTAAGTACTTCTTCTATCAACATATCAGCATATGAGCAAGCACTGTGCCAATATATTATTGCTATTTATGTCTTTTGGATAATGGCACCCTTTGTAGAATGTTTTCATTACTCTTCTTGATGCCTAATTCTGCTACTACTTGGCATTAGCCTACTAATGACAAGAGGACAGAGGACAGACAACAGACAACACACTGAGCTTCCAAAAGTGGAGATAATAGCTTTGCTGGTGTGAACATTCTCTCATGAGTCATTCAGCATAAAGCATGGTCTAGATGAATATAGTTTCATCTATGAAACAGAATTTTTGGTTTCTAGTTCCAAACTCATAGTAGGTATTGAAGTGGTACAAGGTTTACACTGAGAATATTCAGTACAAATTTAGGAGACCGTCTTATTGTTTTGGAACATTGCTTGAGTAATAGAACATCAATCAGAGGAGAAATTAATCAGTTTAGGTATGTGCAAAGACCATCAGGAAATTAATAATGTATTGTATTCTTGTTTTTCTTCATCTTCCATGCCTGAAGTGAGCACAGTCGTTGAAGATATGCTTTCCAAAGCAGACATTAATATTTATGTGGTAGCAGCTACCAGAAGAGGAGACAGAGTGCCCCAGGGTAATAATTCACTTTCTTCAGATCAGCCTTGCATCTCAGATCCTCTTCAGTGAAAAAAAAAGGGTCCAGAATAACTCATTTGTTGATCACTAAAAATTTCTTACAGTTTCTTTCTCTCTCTTCTGCCTAGGCTCTCCATGTCCTGCTGGAGTTCCCACCATTCTGACTTTTGAGTGAGGCAGGGGTTAATGAATGCATTGTTTTCATTTCTTTTCCTTTTTAATGATTATTTTGTTTATTTACATTTCAAATGTTGTCCCCCTTTCTGCAAACTCCCAATCTCTATCCTTCCACCTATTTGCCTCTAAGAGGGTATTCCCGACCCACTTCCCAACTCCCATATTACCTATCTAGCTAGCATCCCTCTTCACTGGGGCAACAAGACTCCCAGGACCAAATGTCTCTGTTCTCACTGATTCCAGATAAAGCAATCTACTGTTAATATGTAGTAGGAGCCATGGACCCACCAATGTATACTCTTTAGCTGGTGTTTTAGTCCTTGGGAGCTCTGAGGTGTCCAGTTAGTTTATATTGTTGTTCTTCCTATGGGGGTTGCAATCCCCTTCAGCTTCTTCAGTCCTTTCCTATCTCTTCCATCGGGGTACCTGGACTCAGTCTAATGGTTGGCTGTGAGTGTCTGCATCTGTCTTAGGTGCAGGCTGAGCTCAGAGGACAGCCATACTGGGCAGTTTTAGGTATATCAGCAATAGTGTCTAAGTTTGGTGTCTGCGTGTGGGATGGATCCCAAGGTGAGATGGTCTCTGGATGGCATTTCCCTCAGTCTCTGCTCCATTTTTTGTCCCTGCATTTTCTTTGTACAGGAACAATTCTGTGTTAATATTTGTTAGATGGGTGAGCAGCCCCTTCCCTCAACTGGGAGCTGTGACTACATACTGGTTGTCTCTTCAGGTTCTATCTTCCTTCCATTAGGTATTTCCACTAATGTCATCCATATTAGGTCCTAGGAACCTCTTGCATYCCTAGTGATTGGGACTTCCTAGTGATTCCTCTGTGTTCCCCACACCACACTGCTACATATTTCTATTCATTCTCCTGGCTGTGTAGACTTCTCATCTTTCTCTTCCCATAACTGAACGTCCCTCCCTTTTCCACCTTCCACCCAGAACCCTCCCTCCCTCTGCTTCCAGTGTTTGTTTTCCCGTCTAAGTCAGATTAAAGCATTCTCACTTTGGTCTTCTTTCTTGTTAAATGTTGTATGGTCTATGAATTGTATCTTGGGTATTCTAAGCTTTTGGGCTAATATCCACTTATCAGTGAGTACATACCATGTTTGTCCTTTTGGGTCTGGATTACCTCACTCAGGATGATATTTTCTAGTTCAATCCACTTTGCTGCAAAATTCGTGAAGTCACCATTTTTAATAGCTGAGTAGTATTCCATTGTGCAAATGTACCACAATTTCTATATCCATTCTTCTGTTGAGAGACTTCAGGGTCATTTCCAGCTTTAGCTAATAATAAGGCTGCTATGAACATAGTAGAGAACATGCCCTTCTTATATGTTGGAGTTTATTTTGGGTATATGACCAGTAGTGGTATAGCTGGGTCTTCAGGTAGAACTACTTTTAGTTTTCTGAGGAACCACCAGATTGATTTCCAGAGCAGTTGCACTAGCTTGCAATTCTACCAGCAATGGAGGAGTGTTCTTTCTGTACATCCTAAACAGCATCTACTGTCACCTGAATTTTCTTTTTATCTTAACCACTCTGATTGGTGGAATCTCAGGGTCATTTTTGTTTACATTTCTCTGACGACTAAGAACTCTGAACATTTCTTTAGATGCTTCTTGGTCATTTAAGTTTCCTCTGTTGAAAATTCTCTGTTTAACTCTGTACCTCATTTTTAAATTAGGTTATTTGGTTTTTTGGAGGTTAACTTTTTGAGTTCTTTATATATTTTGTATATTAGCCCTCTATCAGATATGGGGTTGATAAAGATCTTTTCCCAATCCATAGGTTGCCATTTTATCCTATTGTCTTTGTCTTTTGTTTCACCGAGCTTTTTAGCTTTTTCAGCAGATTAGTTGTTTATCTTAAAGCCTGAGCCATTAGAATTCTGTTTAGGGAATTTCCCCCTGTGCTAATGAGTTTGAGGCTCTTTCTTACTTAAGCTTCTATTCAATTCATTGTATCTGGTTTTATATTAAGGTCCTTGATCCACTTAGACTTGAGTTCTGTGCAAGATGATGAGTATGGATCTATTTTCATTTTTTCTACATACAGCCTGCCAGTTGGATGAACACCATTTATTGAAAATGCTTTCCTTGTTCCATTGCATTTTGGCTTCTTTGCCAAAGATCAAGTGTCCACAAGTGTGTGGGCTTAATTCTGGGTCTTCAATTCTATTCCATTGATCGRTGTATCTTTTTCTGTGCCAATACCATGTAGTTTCTATCACTATTGCTCCATGGTACAGTTTGAGGTCAGGGATGGTGATTCCCCAGGAAGTTCTTTTACTGTTGAGAATTATTTTTTTGTTATCCTGGGTTTTTTTGTTGTTGTTTTGTTTTGTTTTGTTTTTCCATATGATGTTGAAATTTACTCTTTCCATTTCTGTGAAGAACTATATTGTTATCTTGATGGGGACTGTGTTGAACCTGTAGGTTGCTTTTGGTAGGATGGCCATTTTTACTATGTTAATCCTACCAATCCATGAACATGGGAGATCTTTCCATCTTCTGAGGTCTTCTTCGATTTCTCTTTTCAGGGATTTGGAGTTCTTGTCATACAGATTTTTCACTTGCTTGGTAAGAGTTACACTAAGATATTTTATACTATTTGGGGCTATTGTGAAGGGTGTGGTTTCCCTAATTCCTTTTTGGCCTGTTTATCATTTGCATAAAGGAAGCTATTGATTTGAGTTAATTTACATCTGGCCCTTTGAGCTGGAAATTTTTCCTATCTTCGATTCCTGTTATTCTTAGGTTTGGTCTTTTCATAGTGTTCTGGGTTTCCTGGAAGTTTTGGGTTAGGAGTTTTTGATGCTTTGTATTTTCTTTAACCATTGTGTCAATATTTTCTATAATTTTTTCTATGCCTGAGATTCTCTTTTCTATCTTTTGTATTCTGTTGGTGATGCTTGCATTTGCAGCTCCTGACAATTTTTCCAGGTTTTCTATTTCTAAGATTGCCTGTACTTGTGGTTTCTTTATTGTTCCTACTTCAATTTTTAGATATTTGACTGATTTGTTCAATTTCATTACCTGTTTTATTGTGTTTTCCTGTGTTTCTTTGAGGGATTTTTTTTTTTTTAATTTCCTGTTTAAGGGTTTCTACCAGTTTAACTGTGTTTTCCTGTATTTCTTTAAGTGAGTTATTTATATACTCCTTAAAGGTGTCTATTAACTTTATGAGATGGGATTTTAGGTCAGCATCATGTTTTTCAGGTGTATTGGTTATTTTCAGGTGTTTTTCATGGCTTGCTTGGTGGAAGAGTTGGTGCTGCTGGTGGCTTCTACTGCTTACGATCTTGTGCTTGCCTCTATCTCTGGTGTTAGCTGGCCTGGGTGACCCTGTGTGGAGCCTGTCTCCTGTGTCCCGGGGTTGCTGGAGACCTCCTGGACGTATCTGTGGCCCTGGTTGTACCTGATCTTCTGGGATCCCTGCTGACTGAGTGGCATTGAGGGAGATGGGGATCCAGACTGACCTTCCCCATGTAGGTGCAGACCTGAAGGACTATTTTCTTTTCTAAGTAGCTGAAAATGTTGTCATTAACAAAGTACACATGTAATATATATCCTTTAGGAGGTAGATGTTTTAGAAAGTTTTTAGAAATCCTGCTGTGATGGCAGTTTTGTGAACCTATGCCAGCACAACAGTAATGTATGTTTTTGAGTGAAGTGAGGAAACCTGATTAGTAAAAAAGAAAGCCAATGAGTCTGGATATGAGGGCCACCCAAGGAAGTAACTATTTAAATGAGGAGAATAAATAGATTCTGCTTTTAACAATCTAAATTACATCCTTTGGGATCAGTCAGTGACTATGTATGAAATAAGATATTTATTTGAACACACTGAGTTGCATCTTTCATTTTCAGATTTTCAATGACCTTTACTTTTTATTATTTTTGTAAACACATTCAAAATCCTCTCCTATATATTTTGAAATACTTGTCACCTTAATGTTAATTATATTCACTTCAGTGTGTCATAGAACATCAGATCATTCGTCTTTTATAAAAAAGAGATAGTGTGCCTGTGGACTAAATTACCCACTGTCCTTTCTGTTAATAACTGGTATAGTATCAATGTCTATAAATTTAATGTTTTAATATGTTATGTACCAAGAGTTCTTGAAGGTTTTGCTTTTCTGTGTTTGGATTATTTCATTGGATTTAATGATCTCTTGATCTACCAATATTGTCACAGAAGACAGGATTTCATGGACATGAAAATTTATCACATATATTAGTTATAAATAGTGGATCTTATTGGGACAATTTCATATATACATGTAGTACACTTTGACCATCCTGTTTGCTCAGGCACACAACCATAGAATTAACTTCAGATTCTCTTTCTCTCATACCTCAAATCAGAATAGTAGCTTGTAGAACATACCTCTGAGGTATATTTTCAGAATCTAACCACATCTCTCTGCCACTATCTCCTATTCTGAGTCAATGTGAACTCTTTCCTGGTTGTGACAAGCTCTGATTACTTCATCTCTACAACCTACTCTCAAGATAGAAACTAGAATGATTTTTTTCCACAATGTATTTTAGTTTGTATATCAGCCAGGTTCAATCTTTTCCAAAGGCTTTTAACTGTGAACTTAGAAAAGCTCTAGTCTTTCTGTGTTCTAGAACGTTCCCCAGGGTATGGTTCTTCTCTCCATGTCTTCATATTCACTTCTCACTTCCTCTATCGCTGCTACATCTACTGATCTCTTTATCAGTTCTCTTCCAACCCAGAGCAGATGTCAGTGTCTACAGGACAGTGTGTTCTTATTCCATGTATTCTGCTTTAGCCTTTCACTGGTTCTCACCATCTGAGACCTTCCTGCTCCTCTGTCTACTTTTCATTGTAAGCCTCCTTTATACCTAACTTCAGCTATGACAGAAAGCTGTGTCTATGAATTATTGCTATAGCCCCACTACTTAAAATGATATTTAACACTAATGAAATATCCAGTAAATATTTGTTGAATGATTTAGCAAGTAACTAACTTTGTATTTTTAATCTATTTTCAAATAGATTAAAAATAATTTTGATAGACTGGAAATATGCATATAAAAATTCCATGGCCACCATAAAGACCTAGATGTAGGCATTTTAAAAATTGGGTAGAATTTCCTATTTTCATGTTAAAGAATGTTTTGATTGAGTAAACATTTATTATCTGTAAACTTGGGCAGTACAAAATTTAATAAACTGTAGTGTGCATTTAGTGTAGGGTATAAGAGAAAGTTAATTGGTTACATCTACATACCGACTAGGCTTTTATCCTCTGGTGAGAAGAATAAAATCGCACCTGAACATTTTTTACTTTTTTTCCCTGCCAGTCTAATTTGTTCTGAAATGAAATAACAATTTAATTGTCTTTCTGAAACTTAATTGTTCTCAGCTCCCTAGCAGCATCTAATCATTTTTTGATAACTATCTGTACTCTCTTTTTGCAAAATTCCTAATATATCTCTACTATATTAATATTTTACATGCAAGCATAATAAATATAGAGAAAAGTGTACAAAATAGAGACATGGAGTTTAACAAGTTGTTGAAGACAACCAATGGTAAATCATTCAAGTATATTTTTTCTTTCCTCTGCCAATTCTTAGTTTTCCAGGCCATTGTTTATACCTTTATTACTTTGACATTAGTGTATTGTGACTCCTCTCTAGTATTTCCTCCAAACTGGTCCCACCTCGAAGGATATGGTAGTGATCTGAGTAGATATGGTCCCCATAGACTTAAGTGTTTGAATGCTTGACCACAGGGAATGGCACTATTAACAAGTGTGGCTTTGGAGTAGGTGTGGCCTTATTGGAGGGAATCTGTTATTGTGGGAGTGGACTTAGGGTCTCCTGTGCTCAGGTTATGCACACCATGGCATGTAGTCCCTTTATACTGCCTGCAGTTCAAGATGTAGAACTCGTAGCTCTGTCTCCAGTACCGTGTCTGCCTGGCCACTGCCATGCTTCCCACCATGATGATAATGGACTAAACCTCTGAAACTATAAGTCAATCTCAAGTAAATGCTTTCATTTATAAGAGTTGTCTTGATTGCACTTTCTCTTTACAGTGATGCAAACTAAGTTAAGTCAAATATTTATGATTTTCTAAAGTCTATACATCTCTAAAACATGGGAGCAAGTAGATAATCCAGCATTATGTTTATCATTTCGCATGTACAGAAGAGTCAGTTATCCAAATCCAAACATACTCATAGCCTTACCACATAGCTTTCATTGAATAATTAAAATTTGATGAAGTTTATCTGAAAGTAAAAATTATGATAAATGTGGTATCTCCCCTAAAATGTAAAGGTTTAGGTCATGAGGCAAGACATGTTATATATAAACAGATGCACATGTGCATACTCATGTGAGCAGACACTCACACACACACACACAGAGTTGCTATATAATAATACCTTTGACAATTGTTTTGTGATTCCAGTTTTATTATCAGATACATACCATGAAAAAAATACCTTTCCATTCTAATTCACATTAGAATTATGTGTCTTCCTCCTCACTAATTCCTGTGCCTTAACAATTCTTCTCCCAAAAATAATTTAGGAAGCTTAACCTCTCAAATTTATCATTTCTGCCTAAATAAAACATAAAGTGGAAAGAAAAGATATTAAACTAAGAATATAAAAGAGATGGTGCGTGGGGGGAGCATTATGGTTGAAACTGTATGTCTCTTTGTCCTGGGGTTGTTTGGTTGTTGGTTTTAAGAGAGATCAACTACATATCCCACAGTGGTTTTGAACTCACCCTCCTCTCATCTCAGACTCCTGTGTTCAAGACTTACATGAATAAATTCCAAAATGAAGATTCTTCTGTCTGATCAGATCTCAAGTGAAAGAGCCATCTAAGTCTCACTGATTATGAATTCTCTGATACCTTTAGTAAACTAACACAGTTATAGAAGCATTGAGTGTTAAACAGAGACTTAATAGATGAAAATTCCAGCTTGCTTCAGGGAGCACATCAGAACACAGACTATGGTGGCTGTGTATGTTATATCTGTCAGATATCATGTTAAAATGACTACACAAGCCAGTGACTTAAAACAATAATCAACAACCCCCATCATATTATTGAGAGGGCTGTTTATCTATCTATCTATCTATCTATCTATCTATCTATCTATCTATCTATCTATCTATCTATCTATCTATCGATCGATCGATCGATCGATCGATCGATCGATCGATCGATCTAGCTAGCTAGCTAGCTAGCTGCTATTTTCTATTACTAGGTAGCATGGAGTCATTCCAGTCTCAACTTATCCAGGTGGCTTAGGTGACTCTGAGCTGACTCCCCATGCCACTGTGAAGGGGATAATGGCTTTCTTGGCTCCACCACTGTGAGCCGTCTTTCATTTTAAATACCAATGGCCAGTGTTTGTCTTTAGCATTAAGTCAAAAAATCCCAGGTGTTCCAAAAGCTGACATTCTATGCTCTACATTTTTCACATTATACTGGCATAAATGGGTGAAAGTGTAGTCACGTCCTGTTATAGGGAGGAGAAATTAAACAAAGGAAGTGGCTATAGATTCATATTGACAAGACCATGACAGAGAAAAAAATGGAAAATTTGGGCCAAATAATAATATTACTTGGGGGACAAGATGGAAAATAGAGACCAGAATTCACCTTCAGTTCAGTTCAACTAAGATATTACAGTTTGCCAAGAGGAAAAAGGGGGACATGGTGAGCTCACTTAGCATTTGGGCATAAAAGTTTGACATTATAAAGAGAAGTTGTAACTTGGCAAAGAGTGGAGCTGATCTACATTAGCACTGAGCTCCCTGGGAAGTTAGATATTGCTGAAAGCTCCTGTTATGCCCTGGCTTCAGTGGGCAGGGTAGATCTATGCCTTAGGATAGAGAATGAAAATGGAGTTTTCAACAAACGATTTTACTGCACTGAATGGTTTCCTTACTTAAAGGTATATGGGTTCCCAGCATCAATCTCTTTAAGAATACCCGGTAATTTCAATAATTTAAAAACCCACCATTTTGTCCTTCTCTAGTCAGTTTTTACTTTACTTCTGGCAAAAATCCCCTTGGGTTCCTTGCTATACACACAATGACTCATTGTCGTGTTCTCAGCATAGGTACATCTGGCTGAGAGCAAATATTCAATAGCGAAAAGAAATGAGAACCAGGCTCAGCCATTCTCCTCTGATTACATTATGACTCAGGACACCCACCAGTAGTTTTATTCATTACTGGATATTAAAATCAAAGGCCTTTAATATGCAGCAACAGAGTTGTCCAAATTGAACCCCATCTGTGCGTCTGTGCGCCCTAGTAGAAGTTTTCTTAGCAGGATGCATAGGTAATTTTAATAAACTTATTATTTTTTCAGTCTGCCCCCAAAGGATTTAATGAAACTTTGACATTTTCCTGGTGCGTCACAGGCCAGTACTCTATCTTTCCTCTCATTGCAGATATTTTTAAGAGTAAGTTGGACTGATCATGGTGGATACAGTCAATAATTTCAAAAGGTAACCTGCTGCTTTAATGCATCCCAGAGTATCTGGCAAGGACATAGGCCCTTTCCTTCCCTCTTCTTATCCATAAACAGGTTGATGATAGCTCCCTTAGCCTTGCTATTTTTCTTGTCAAAATTCTGGTGATGACATCAGTACCTGTGTTCTGAGGACATAGTGTTCCCATTTTGCTTTCCGTATCCTAAATAATAGAGAAGTAAACCTCAGAAACAAACAAACAAACAAACAAACAAACACACGGTAAGTGGACTTCCAAGCCATTGTCTTTTGGATGCTCAAAGAAATAGATTATTATAGAAAATTAATTCTAGAAAAAAAAATCAGGCAGGCTTAAGTAGTAAGATTATTATCATTATTGAGATTTAAGCCTTTACAAGTTTTGTCGTCAGTGTATTAAAATAGTTTAATACTGCCTCTATTTCACAAAATAATCATGAGAATTAAATAATATAGGACATCCTCCATATTTATATCAAAGAGAGTTCAAATGAAAATTCATTACCACTCATATAGGACAATGGCTCACCGCATCTTCAGAACTCTCTTAAACAGAATGTGGTATTTACTATAGCACCTGCCACTAGCTAAACACTATTACAACTATTGTATATAGATGAGTTCATTTAATGTTAATTTAACATAAACACTGTGCACCACTAAGGCTATAGAGATGTAGATGCCATGTTCCCCTTGTCTATAAGGAAACTATGATACAAGGGGGTCACATGACCTAGCTGGCATCACATGAAGTAGCCATCTATCAGGGGCAGAATTCTAATTTAGTAGGTAAATGGACTCTGTTTCCAACAGACCTGTGACGTGGGAAGAAACAAACCTGAGGAAGGATGAATGTTACAAATTTAATCTTTCTCTAACTCTAGATCTAATCTTTCATAGCTCTAATTCTGTGTATACCTAAAGACCAACTTGAATATCTAGAAATGTCTGCTTTTCCTATTGCAGAACAGGAAATCATGGGGACCAGAGACAAGGCATATTGTTTTCATTATATTAAGTGAAACTTTTGGGACATTACAGTTGGATGTTACTATCCGCATTCTCTGTCTTTCATTTCTTTACAGGGCTTCTAAAAAATACTCTAAGGTCTAGGAACCTCAGGATATAAGTGATCAGCAATTTAGAACATTGGATCCCTTTATAAATATTATCCCTTCCAAAGCAGCAAAGCACATGTAAAGGAACCATGGCATTAAATTTGGGAAACTTCTGAAATGATGGCATCTGTAGCTGCCAGTCTCCTGCCTGGTGCAGAGGTTGCCACTGCCAACAGGGCCTCCTAACACAGCCGATGAGTAGGCAAGGCCAAGGATTGGATAACTCTCAAGCTTGATGAGAAACCTCTAGAAAGAGACCCATATAGGTCTGAAGGACGAAGGCATGGGGCAGTCATTCTTCATCAGGAGGATGCCTTATTTTTCAGATTTTTGGAAATCTTTTTATATATTTTATATACAAACCAGATCTCTTTACAGACAAATGAAAATACCACAGGAGGTAGTATAAAACATAATGGATAAAGAATTTGATATTACAACAAGTATAATGCCATTTACTATCTTAATCATGCTACAGAAAACAAAATACAAACTCAATTTAGTTTTATAAAAATCACAGTGCTCTAGAGGTGGATGAGAGGTTAGGATTAGTTCATACCAGACTAAATAAAGAGTACTGGCAATTAATGATGACTAAGAGAGGGAGAATTAGTCATCCCCAGGGACTAGCTCCCTGATTGGTTATTTGATACCAGTGGTCAGTTCTGAAATTAATTAATTAATTAATTAATTAATTAATATTTTACATATATTATATATTTATTATATATGTAGTAATAAATGGGTTCTGGATGATTTGAAATAAAACAATAAATGGACTCTAAAGTTTGTATTTATATATTTGTTCATGTATGTATACACACACACACACACGCACATTTAAATGTGTATCTATATCAATTTTAAAAAAAGAAGGAATGAATTTGAGAGACAGGAGGAGGATGTATGAGGGGTTGGAGTGAGGAGGTGGGAAGTAATGAAATGATTAATTCAAAAGCAGAGACCCACAAGCACATAAGTTCACCTACAAAAACAAACTTATCAGGAACCAAAAGTTATCTTTCTTTAATATCTCTCAATATTAGTGGACTCAACTCAACTATAAAAAGACATAAGCTATCAGACTGGATAAGCAAATAAGATCCAGCATTTTGCTGCATATAAGAAACACACCTCAATAACAAAGACAGACACTATCTCTGAATAAAAGGATGGAAAAAGTTTTTTCAAGCAAATGATCCCAGGAAAGAAGCAGGATTTGCCATCCTAGCATCCACTAAAATAGACTTTCATCCAAAAGTTATCAAGTGTGATGAAGAAGGACACTTCATATTTATCAAGGGTAAAATACTCCAAGAGAAAGTCTCAATTCTGAACATCTATGCCACAAATGCAAGGGCACCCAAATTCATAAAAGAAACTTTACTAAAGCTCAAGACACCCATTGAACCCCACCCAATAATAGTGGGAGACTTCAACACTCCACTGTCAACAATGGACAGATCATTGAAACAGAAACTAAACAGAGACACAGTGAAACTAACAGAGGTTATGAACCAAATGGATTTAACAGATATCTACAGAACATTTCACCCTAAAACAAAAGAATACACCTTCTTCTCAGCGCCTTATGACACCTTCTCCAAAACTGACCATATAATTGGTCACAAAACAACCCTCCACCAATATAAGAAGACTGAAGTAATTCCATGCATCCTATCAGATCACCATGGCCTAAGACTGGCCTGTAGTAACAGCAAAAACAACAGAAAGTCCACATACACATAGAAACTGAACAATTCTCTACTCAATGAAATCTTGATCAGGAAAGAAATAAAGAAAGATTAAAAACTTTTTTAGAATTTAATGAAAATCTTGATAAATCATACCTAAATTTATGGGACACCATGAAAGCAGTGCTAAGAGGAAAATTCATAGCACTAAGTGGCCTGGTGAAGAAACTGGAGAGATCTTATGCTAACAACTTAACAGCATACCTGAGAGTTCTAGAACAAAAAGAAATGCACTCACCCAAGAGGAGTAGATGGCAGGAGATAGTCAAACACAGGGCAGAAATCAAGCAAATAGAAACAAAGAGAACAACACAAAGAATCAACAAAACCAAAAGCTGGTTCTTTGAGCAAATCAGCAAGATAGATAAACCCCTAGCCAAACTAACTAAAGGGTCCAGAGGCAGTATCCAAATTAGCAACATCAGAAATGAAAAGGGAAACATAACAACAGAAACAGAGGAAATTCAAAAAATCATCAGATCCTACTATAAAAGTCTATACTCAACAAAACTGGGAAATGTAGATGAAATGGATGGTTTTATATACAGATACCATATACCAAAGTTAAATCAAGAGCAGGTAAACTACATAAACAGGCCCATATTGCACAAGGAAATAGAAGACTTTATTAAAAACCTCCCATCCAAAGATCTCAGGCAGGTGCCTTCTGGTTTCTGTTTCTGCCTGGGGACAATCCTCCACCACAGAGCTGCATATCCAGGTGGCACAGGGAGAAAGCTAGCCTCCCAGGAGGGCAGAAAGGCCTGAGAACACAGGTAGGACCACCCCTGCTGCTCAGCAGAACCTGACAGAAACCCTGAGGACACAAGAACCCAGGGGCAGCCTGGGACAAGAGTCTTCTGATTTCCCTCTGCACCTAGAGCTGACCCTGGGCCACAGAGCTACATACACAAATACCACCACAAGAGAGCTGGTCTCCCAGGAGTGCCTACACATCTGTGTGCGCAGGTAAGACTACCACTTCTTTTCAAGTTTCTGGCCCAAGAGGGACCTGCCCAGAGCCATCAGAACACAGGATCCAAGGAGCAGCTGAGGACAGGATCCTTCTGGTTTCTATCTGTGCACCTGGTCAGACCCTGTATCACAGCTCTTCATACCTAACATCCTCTCAGAGAGAACTCGTTTAGCATGAATACTGATACACAGGCTTGCAGGATGGAATAAACCACAGTCAGAGACAGTAAGACCAGCTAACACCAGAGATAACCAGATGGCTAAAGGCAAACACAAGAACATTACCAACAGAAACCAAAGTGACATGGCATCATCTAAACCCAGTTCTCCCACAACCATGAGCCCTGGCTACCCCAACACATAAGAAAAACGAAAATTTGGATTTAAAATCACATCTCATGGTGCTGATAGAGGGCTTAAAGAAAGACATARATAACCCTCTTATATAAATATAGGAGAACATGGGTTAACAGGTAGAAGCCCTTAAAAATCCCTTAAAGAATTACAGGAAAACACAATTAAGCAAGTGAAGGAACTGAACAAAGCCATCCAGTATCTAAAAATGGAAGTAGAAACAATAAGGAACTCACAAAGGGAAAGAACTCTAGAGATAGAAAATCTAGGAAAGAAGTCAGGAGTCATAGATCAACAAAAGAATATGAGACAGAAGAGAGAATCTTAGGTGCTGAAGATCCCATAGGAAACATTGACTCAACAGTCAAAGTAAATGCAAAATGCAAAAAGCTTGTAACCCACAACATCCAGGAAATCCAGGACACAATGAGAATACCAAACATAAGGATTATATGTATAGAAGAGAGTGAAGATTGACAACTTAAAGGGACAGGAAATATATTCAATGAAATTATAGAAGAAAACATCCCTAACTTAAAGAAAGAGATGCCCATGAACAAACAAGAAGCCTATGGAACTCAAAACAGAATGGACTAGAACAGAAATTCCTCCCATGCATAATAATCAAAACCCCAAATGTACTAAACAAAGAAAGAATATTAACCGCAGTAAGAGAAAAAGGCCAAGTAACAAATAAAGGAAGACCTATCAGAATTACACCAGACTGCTCACCAGAGACAATGAAAGCTAGAAGATCCTGGGCAGATCTCATACAGACACTAAGAGAAGACAAATGCCAGCCCAATCTACTATACCCAACAAAACTCTCAATTACCATAGATGGAGAAATCAAGATATTCCATAAAAAAACAAATTTGCACAATATCTTTCCACAAATTCAGTATCCTACAAGGGATAATACATGGAAAATGCCAACACAAGGAGAAAAACTATACCCTAGAAAAAGCAAGAAAGTAATCTTCTTTCAACAAATCCAAAAGAAGATAACCATACAAACATAAAAATAACATCAAAAATAACAGGAAGCAACAAGCACTATTCCTTAATATCTCTTAACATCAATGGACTCAATTCTCCAATAAAAACATAAATTAACAGACTGAATATGTAAACATGACCCAGCATTTTGCTGCATTCAGAAATTAAACATCAGTGTCAAAGACAAACACTACCTCAGAGTAAAAGGCTGGAAGACAATTTTACAAGCAAATGGTCCCAGGAATCAAGCTGGAGTGGCCATTCTAGTATTGGATAAAATTGAAGTTCAAGCAAAAGTCATCAAAAATATAAGGAAGGGTACTTCATACTCATCAAAGGAAAAATCTACCAAGATGAACTCTCAATTCTGAACATCTATGCTCCAAATGCAAGGGCTCACACAATCATAAAAGAAAATTTACTAAATCTCAAAGCACACATTGCACCTCACACAGTAATTGTGGGGAACTTCAACACCCCTTTCATCAATGGACATATCAGTAAAACACAAACAAATCAGAGACACAGTAAAACTTACAGAAGTTATGAACCAAATGGATTTAACAGATATCAATAGAATACTTCATCCTAAATCAAAAGAATATACCTTCTTCTCAGCACCTCATGATACCTCTTCCAAAATTACCATATAATCAGTCATAAAACATACCTCAACAGATATAAGAATATTGAAATAATCCCATGCCTCCAATCAGATCACTACAGATTAAGGCTGGTCTTCAAAAGCAAGAAAAACAAGAGAAAGCTCATGCACACATGGAAGCTTAGCAATGCTCTACTCAATGATACCTTGGTCAAGGAAGAAATAAAAAAGAAATCAAAGACTGTTTAGAATTTAACGAAAATGAAGGCTCAATATGCCCAAACTTATGGGACAAAATGCTAATAGATGCAGTGCTAATAGAAAAACTCAACTCTGAGTGCCACCAAAAAGAAACTGGAGTGAGCATACACTAGCAGTTTAACAGCACACCTGAAATCTCTAGAACAAAAAGAACTATACAAAGAATCAACAAAACCAGGAACTGGTTCATTGAGAAAATAAACAAGATAGATAAACCCTTAGGCAGACTAACCAGAGGGCACAGAGACAGTATCCAAGTTAATAGAATAAAAAGGGAGATATAACAACAGAAACTGAGGAAATTAAAAAAAGATCATCAGATCCTATTACAAAAGCATATATTCAACACAACTGGAAAATCTGTATGAAATGGACAATTTCCTAGACAAATAACAAATACCAATGTTAAACCAGGATCAGATAGACCATCTAAACAGCCCCATAACACTTAAAGTAATAGAAGCAGTCATTGAAATTCCCTCAACCAAAAAGACAAACAAACAAACAAACAAACAAAAACAAAAAACAAAGCCACCGAGGAACAGATGGTTTTATTGCAGAATTCTATCATCCCTTCAAAGATACCTAATACCAATACTCTTCAAACTATTCCACAAAATAGAAACAGAAGGAATACTACCCAACTCATACTCTGTAGCCACAATTATGTTGATACCAAAGTCACACAAAGATCCAACAAAGAAACAGAATTTCAGATCAAATTCCCTTATGAATATCAATGCAAAAATACTCAAGAAAAATTTTGCCAACCGAATTCAAGTACACATCAAAACCATCATTCACCATGATCATGTAGGCTTCATCCCAGGGATGCAGGGATGGTTCAATATACAGAAATCCATCCATGTAATCCACTACATAAACAAACTCAAAGAAAAAAACCACATCACCATCTCCTTAGATGCAGAAAAGGCATTTGACAAAATTCAGCATCTTTTCATGTTAAAAGTCTTGGAAAGATCAGGAAATAGTCCCATACCTAAACATAGTAAAAAGCAATATACAGCAAACCAGTAGCCAACAAGAAACTAAATGGAGAGAAACTTGAAGCAATCTCACTAAAATCAGGGACTAGACTCCCTTCTCTCCATATCTATTCAATACAGTACTTGAAACTCTAGCTAGGCAATTAGACAACAAAAGAATGTCAAAGGGATACAAATTGGAAAGGAAGAAGTCAAACTATTGCTATTTGCAGATGATATGTTAGTATACTCATGTGACCCCCAAAACACCAGAGAATTCCTACAGCTGATAAACAACTTCAGCAAAATGGCCAGATAAAAAATTAACTCAAACAAATCTGCAGCCTTCCTATACTCAAAGAAATTAGTGAAGATTAGACTGAGAAAGAAATTAGGGAAATAACACCCTTCATAATTGTCACAAACAATATAAAGTATCTTGGTGTGACTCTAACCAAACAAGTGAAATATCTGTATAACAAGAACTTCAAGTCTCTGAAGAAAGAAATTGAAGAAGACTTCAGAAGATGGAAAGATCTCCCAAGCTTGGGTATTGGCAGGATTAATATAGTAAAAATGGCCATCTATCCAAAAGCAATCTACAAATTCAATGCAATCCCCATCAAAATTCCAACTCAATTCTTCATAGATTCAGAAAAGGCAATTCTCAAATTCATCTGGAATAACAAAAAACACAGGATAGCTAAAACTATTCTCAACAATAAAAGAACTTCTGGGGGAGTCAGTATCTGGGACTTCAAGCAGTTCCACAGAGTAATAGAGATTAAAAAACTGCATGGTATTGGGACAGTGATAGACAGGTAGATCAATGGAATAGGATTGAAGACCCAGAAATGAACCCACACACCTATGGTCACTTGATCTTTGACAAAGGAGATAAATCCATCCAGTGGAAAAAAAGATAGACGTTTCCACAAATGGTGCTGGCTCAACTGGCAGCTGGCAGGCAGAAGAATGCAAATCATTCCATTTCTTATCTCCTTGTACTAAGCTCAAGTCCAAGTAGATCAAGGACCTCCACATAAAACCAGACACACTGAAAACTAATAGAAAAGAAACTGGGGAAGAGCCTTGAGCACATGGGCACAGGGGAAATTTTCCTGAACAGAATACCAATAGCCTATGCCCTAAGATCAAGAATTGACAAATGGGACCTCATAAAATTACAAAGTTTCTATAAGGCAAAGGACACGGTCAATAGTACACAATGGCAACCAACAAATTGGGAAAAGATCTTTACCAGCCCTACATCTGACAGAACACTAATATCTAATATACAAAGAAGTCAAGAAGTTAGACTCTAGAGATCCAAATAACCCTATTAAAATGGGGTACGGAGCTAAACAAAGAATTTTCACCTGAGGAATACTAAATGAATGAGAAGCACCTAAAGAAATGTTCAACATCCTTAGTCATCGGGGAAATGCAAATCAAAACAACCTTAAGATTCCACCTCACACCAGTCAGAATGGTGAGGATCAAAATCTCAGATGACAGAAGGTGGTAGCAAGGATGTGGAGAAAGAGAAATGCTCCTCCACTGATGGCGGGATTGCAAGCTGGTACAACCAGTCTGGAAATCTGTTTGGCAGTTCCTCAGGAAATTGGCATAGTACTACTGAAAGACCCAGCTATACCACTCCTGGCCATATAAGCAGAAGATTCTCCAGCATGTAATAAGGACACATGCTCCACTATGTTCCTTGCAGCCTTATTTGTAATAGCCACAAGCTGGAAAGAACACAGATGTCCCTCAACAGAGGAATGGATAGAGAAACTGTGGAACATTTACACAATGGAATACTACTCAGCTATTAAAAACAATGAATTCATGAAATTCTTAGGCAAATGAATGGAACTAGAAAATATCATCCTGAGTGAGGTAACCCAATCAGAAAAGAACACAGAGTATGCACTCACTCTGATAAGTGGATTTTAGCCCAGAATCTTGGAATACCTAAGATACAATTCACAGACCAAATGAAGCTCAAAAAGAAGGAAGACCAAAGAATGGATACTTTGGTTATTCTTAGAAGGGGGAACAAAGCAGTCATGGGAGGAGATACATAGACAAAGTGTGGAGTAGAGACTGAAGGAAAGACCATCCCCACCTGGGGATCCATCCCATATACTGTCACCAAACCCAGACACTAATGCACATGCCAATAAGGGCTTGTCTCCTGAGAGGCTCTGACAGTACCCAACAAATACAGAGGTGGGTGCTCCCAGCCAACCATTGGACTGAGAACAATGTCCCCAATGGCATAGCTAGAGAAGGAAACCAAGGAGCTGAAGGTGCCGTCAGCCCCATAGGAGGAGCAACCTTATGAACCAACCTGTAACCCCAGAGCTCCCAGGGACTAAACTACCAAGCAAAGAGTATACATGGAGAAACCCATGGCTCCAGCTGCATATGTAGCCAAGGATGGCCTTGTTGGACATCAAAGGGAGGAGAGACTCTCACCCCCAAAAGGCTAGAGGACCCAGTACAGAGGAATACCAAGACAGGGAAGCGGGAGTGAGTGGATTGGTGAGCATGGGGAAAAGGGGTGGGATAGGGTGTTTTCAGGGGGGAAATCAAAAAAAAACCGATAACATTTGAAATATAGATAAAGAAAATATCTAATACAGAAGAAGATGGATGTAGTGCAGAATTCTACCAGACCTTCAAAGAAAACCAAATACCAATATTACTCAAATTATTCCATAAAGAGAAACAGAAGGAGCACCACCTTACTCGTTCTATGAAGTCAAAATTACTGTAATACCTAAATCACACAAGAATTCAACCTAAAAAGAGAACTTCAGACCAATTTTGCTTATGAATATTGATGCAAAAATACTCAATAAAATTCTTCCAAACCGAATCCAAGAGCACATCAAAACCATCATTCACCACAATTAAGTAGGCTTCCCAGGGATGCAAGGTTGGTTCAATATATGAAAATTCACTAATGTAGTCCACTACATAAATAAACTCAAAGAAAAAAAGACACATCATCTCCTTAGATGCAGAAAAAGCACTTGACAAAATACAACACCATGTTACAAGGATTGGAGGGATCAGAAATTCAAGGCCAATACCTTAAGATAATAACTATTTACATCAAACGAATAGCCAATATCAAATTAAATGGAGACATACTTGAAACAATCCAATTAAAATCAGGGACAAGACAAGGATGTCCACTCTCCCAGTATCTATTCCATATAGTACTTAATGTGTTAGCTCGAACAATAAGACAACAAAAAGACATCAAGGGGATACAGATTGGCAAAGAAAAAAGAACGATATCACTATTTTCAGATGATATGATGGCATACATAATCAATCCCAAAAATTATACCAGAGAACTTCTCCAGCTGATAAACAACTTCAGCAAAGTGGTCAGATATAAAATTAACTCAGTAGTCTTCCTTTATGCAAATGATAAACAGGCTGAGAAAGAAATTAGGGAAACAACTCTCTTTACAATAGCCAAACATAATATAAAATATCTTGGGGTAACTCTAACCAAACAAGTGGAAGATCTATATAACAATAACTTCAAATCTCTCAAGAAAGAAATTAAAGAAGACCTTAGAAAATGGAGAGATCTCCCATGCTCATGGACTGGCAGATTTAATATAGTAAAAATGGCCATCCTACCAAAGGCAAGCTACAGATTCGATGCTGTCCCCTTCAAAATCCTAACACAATTCTTCAAAGACATGGAAAGAGCAATTCTTAAATTTATCGGGAAAGGCAAAAAAAATCCAGAATAGCAAAAACAATTCTTAACAATAAAAGAGCAGCTGGGTGAATCACCAACCTTAACCTCAAGCTTTACTACAGAGCAATAGTTATAAAAAACTGCCTGGTATTGGTACAGAGACCGACACTTTGATCAATGGAATAGAATTGAAGACCCAGAACTAAAACCACACATTTACAGACACTTGATCTTTGTCAAAGATGCCAAAATTTACAGTGGAAAAAAGAAAGCATCTTCAACAAATGGTGCTGTCTAACTGGCAGTCTGTAAAAAGAAAAATGAAAATAGACCCATATTTGTCATGTTGCAAAAGCTCAAGTCCAAGTGGATCAAGAACCTTAATATAAAACCAGACACACTGAATCTAATAGAAGAGAAAGTGGGAAAGAGCCTTGAACTCATTGGCACAGGGGGAAATTTCCTAAACAGAACTCCAATGGCTCATGGTCTAAGATCAAGAATTGATGAATGGGACCTCATGAAACTTGAAAGCTTCCGTAAGGCAAAGGACATAGTCAATAAGACAAATCAGCAAGCTACAGATTTAGAAAAAAATCCTCACTAATACCACATCCAATAGAGGGCTAATATCCAAAATATATAAAAAACTCAAGAAGCTAACCACCAAAAAGCAAACAACACAATCAAAAAATGATGTATAGAACTAAACCAAGGAACTGGTTTCACAACTGAGGAATCTCAAATCACTGAGAAGCACCTAAAGAAATGGTCAAAGTCCTTAGTGATCCAGAGAAATGAGATTCCACCTTAATACCAATCGGAATGGCTAAGATCAAAACCTCAGGTGAGAACACATGTTGTCACAGATGTCAAGAAATCTGAACACTCCTTCATTGCTAGTGGGATTGCAAACTGGTACAACCATTCTGGAAATCAATCTGGAGATTCCTCAGAAAATTGGAACTAGATCTACCTGAAAACCCAGCATGCCATACCATGCCACAGGGGCATGTGTTTCACTATGTTCATAGCAGCCTTATTTGTGATAGCCAGAAGCTGCAAACAACCCATATGTCCCATGACAGAATGGATACAGAAAATGTGGAATGCTATTCAGCTATTAAGAATGAGGACATCCTGAGTTTTGTAGGCAAATGGATGAAAGTAGAAAATATCATCCTGTGTGTGGTAACTCAGACCCAAAAGAACATTCATGGTATGTACTCACTAATAAGTAGATATTTTCCAAACCCAAAAAGTACTGAATAGCTAAGATAGAGTTCTCAAAAAGCTCAACAAGCTGAAATGCCCAAGTGAGGGCACCTCAGTCCCACTTTGGAGGGAGAAGAAAGCAATCGCAAGAGGGGAAGAAAGAGGGACCTGGGAGGGAAAGTGGATGGAATGGGGAGGGAGAGGGAAACCTGATCTGGTATTGAATTAGGGAAAAGGACTGAAACCCTGAGGGTCAGCAGAAAGAATGGAAACAAGCAACCTGGGGAGGTAGGAGGTTGTGGGGGATTCTCCAGAATGCAACAGAGACCTGGGAAGTGAGAGACTCGCAGGACTCAAAGGGAGGGACCTTAGATGAAATGCTGGACAGTAGGGAGAGGGAACTTATAGAGCCTTCCTCCAGCAGGAAGACAGGGCATCAAATGAGGGAGAGGGTTGCCATCCCACAGTAGAAACTTTTACCCATAATTGTTTTTGTCTGAAAGAACTGCAGGGATGGAAATGGAGAGGAGCCTGAAGAAAAGAAGGTCCAGTGACAGGCCCAAAGAGGGATCCAGCTCAAGGGGAGGTCCAAAGGCCTGACACTATTACTGAGGCTACGGAGTGCTCACAGAAAGGGACCTAGCATGGCTGTACTCCAGAAGACCTGTAGGGCAGCTGAAAAAGTCAGATGCAAATGTTTGAGCCCAACCAATGGACAGAAGCTGCCAATCCCTGTGGTTGAATTAGGGAAAGGTTGAAAGAAGCTGAGGAGGAGTGACCCTGTAGTAGGACCAGCAGTCTCAATTAACCTGGAACTCCCCCTGAGAACCACAAAACAGGTAGCATACACCAACTGATATGAGGCCCCCAACACATATCCAGTAGAGGACTGATGAGTCTGTATTCAATCATAGAGGATGCACCTAACCATCAAGAGACTGGAGGCACAGGGTATTAGAGGTCAGGTGGGGTGGATTTGGGGGTGGGGACATCCTCAAGGAGACAGGGAGATGGGGAGGAACAGTCAGAGGGTGGTGGGGGGACCAGGAATAAAATCTGGATTGTAAAATAAATAAATAAATAAATAAATAAGAATAAATTTTATAAAAAAGGGCACATTGCCTTTTCAAAGGAACTGAGGTAGCTTACAAGCACCTGCAACTCCCACCCCAAGAAGTTCCAATTACTTTGATCTCCATTCCCAACTCTACATACATATACAATCTCACACATATTCATATACGCACATATTAAAACTAAAATAAATAATAATAATGCATTGTTAAAAATAATTAATTTTTTCTAGTCCTAACTTTATACTGTTCCACAAAAGTTTTGTGAAGTGAAAGATATTCTTGGTCACTTAAGGTAGCCTCTGGCACAGTAGTTGGAGTACCCTGTTTACTATTAGGAAAATGGGGGTTTCCAATCCAAGTTCTAATTCTTTCTAGACATACAACACTATGGAAGTAATTCGGCTCTCTCTTTACCTATAACAGATGGTTCATTGCAGAAGTAACCATCCTGCAAGGTATTCTGAACCTGGAGCACTGAGTAGTTTCCAAGTTAATATGCGTAGTCACGTTACTTGATATTTACATACTAGTCATTCACTAAAATTCAAATGAGATGACACTCTTAGAGGCTTGGTTTTGTTTGTTGATGAATGATGAATATTTTACAGGTCTTGGCACATAGTAGCTATACACAAAAAACTGTGGAATAAGTAAGTGTTTGAAACATTTGGGAAAATCTGCATTTTATAGCTTTTTTTTTAGGCAGGATTGCACTCTCTATTAGCAAGAGAAAGGAAAATACTCTTTGTAGTCATATGTTATCACTTTAGAGCTGACTGCAGACACACATTAAATGCTTGAGACTTGCATTTTCTTTTCCCTCTTTCTTCCTTTCTTCTTCTTTCTGGCTCCCTTTACATTTATTATTAATTTTGAGTTTATAAATTATCACCTCAAATGCTGCTGTTGTTTTTTCCTTAGGTTATTTCTTTTCCTCTAGGTAGGAAGTAAATTTTATACATGAAAATTTAGATTAGTGAGGTTATGGGAAAGAAAAATAGACATAAATCAATTCATTGTCTTTACTGCTATGACTTTTTT